>VDFB02130750.1:0-47237 GCA_007258455.2 Sequoia sempervirens
AGAGTAGAGGCGGAACAACAACTAAAGGGAGATATTGAATTTAGAAATGATACTCCACTTCAGCTTTATGTAGCTGAAAAGAAACAAAAAAAAGGTGATTGTAATCATATCATGACAACCATGTTTTTGATAATATGTAAAAGCTGAAAGAATGAATATTATATGTTAAGCTGAAAGAATGATTATTATATGTTAATGAATGAATGTGAATATGTTATGTAATGAATGTTATATGTTATTAATGGATGAATGAATGAATGTTATATGTTATTAATGGATGAATCAATAATTAATGTTATATGATTGGGTATCAGGAATTGAGAGTGATGTGAGTGAGGGGGCACCAAATGAGCTTCCAGTCACGTGGTTAGCCTTATTAAGTAGAGAATATTAAACTATACTCAAACAAAGAGAAGCTCAATAAGGTAATGCACTTTTCAATATAAGAAATGCATCGTTTGAAGCATCAAACCAATATGCAGTCTGTATGTATGATCAGTCGTCAGTCTCCGCAATGGTACATTTCCACGAATATATAATATATATATTTTTTTTAAATTTTGCTTCTTCGTTGCAATTTCGATGATAACAACCGACGAATCAACAGAAAGCCTTGATGAAGTTTCTATAGCTGCGACGACTATTTCGTCGAACATTCGATGAACTTCTAGTGTTCTTCTGACGCTACTACTTGCCTATTTCGTCGCATATTCGATGAACTTTTGGTGTTCTTTCGACGCTACTAATTTTGTATTTCGTCGCTATTTCGATGAAATTTCCATGTTTCCACGCTAAATGTTTTCCCATTTCGTCGAGTCGATGACGAACTTCTGGTGCAGTTCGTCGGTGGATAAACAAAGTTTTCGTCGATATTCTGACAAAATCCTGACGTATGTCATGATGCTGTCGACCGACGATTCTTCGCCGTTATTTCAACGTTTAATTTTTCATCGGCCTTGCGACGAAAAAATAGCGACGAAAAAATTTTCGCCATTGCGTCGCTCTTCCGACAAAGATTTGTCGAACGACCGACGAACGACCGTCGGAAAATGGTTTCAAATCCTGTAGTGACATAAACAGACTAATTCCTTTACCTCTTTGTGTAGTGGCTTTTTGTATCAAGAGTAGATTTGTTAGCAAAATTGTTCCCATGATCCCTTAAGGAGATTGTATTGGAATGACTTTTATCATGTTGCCTAATAATTCCATTTTCTCTTTTGATCAACTTATGAATCAATTCTTGCAGTAGTTCTAGGTGAACATTAGCTCCAAGGTCACTATTTTCAATCGTGTCCATTGTAAGTAGCAACCTAGTGAGAAGCTAATATATTTTATTTCTCATTACAAATATATATCTTTGTAAAAAATTTATGCCCTACCTAACCATGACATTCGAAGAATTATCATGGGAAGTCTCTAGTCGGAATTAAGGTAACAAGTCTCCTTAATGAAGTATCCTTCTTTTGCTCATCTATGTATTGCATTATGAGATTATCAACAAACATTGGCCTAGTATGGGGCTTCAACCTCATCCTCACATCTTGATAATTTTAGAGTTGTGTCTTCTTTTGGAGAGTCAAAGAAAAATAACGCAATAGCTAATGTGGTGACCATCCTCCAAACAACTAAAGTTAGTACACTTGGATCACAACATAAAATTTGTTTTTCACAAAATTATTTGATTCCTAATCAAGTGTACTTTTGAGGTTACTAAAATATAACTTGATGACCCTCCCAAAGATTAGACATCTCCCTGAAAACAAGCCATACCCTACTTGATGATTCTTCTAAGTTCTACCAATAGCATCAAGAGCATGGACATGAAATCAAATGATGTGTGTGCCAGAGACATAATTTAGGATCACATAGATAGAAGTAACATCTGACTTGATAGTGAATAGAAGAACTCACATAAATCTATTGCTAAGACCAATAGTTCATTGTAGATTTATACAAACCCTTTTTCACCTCACTCTTCTAATTTTTGTAAGGAAGCCAAGGTAGTAGAACAACTTCCTACACTAATCTTGAGAGGCTCAAAAAATGCAAAACTTTATAGAAATTTAATAGTTACAAAAAATAAACACAAATAAACACAAATATCATGCATACCACAACACAAAGATTTACGTGGGGAAAACTATTTCAGGAGAAAAACCCCACACTCCAAAATCAGCTCAATATATTATTCAAAAATAAAAAGATTACAATATACTTGCAAAGCAAGCTTCTTACAGGAGTATCACCACCAAAAATAAAGAGACAACACGACCGCTAACATTCTCTCAGAATACATCAACATCTACATACATCCCAACTGCTTATTGTAATCTTTTTGGAACCTTCTAGAATTATGGTTTTACAAGGTCATTTTTCATTTGACGTGTTAACGAAAAAACCTTAACAAGTCAATGGGGAAAAAAACCTTGACATGTCAGCAGAAAAACCTTGACGTGTCAGCGGAAAAACCTTGGCGTGTCAGCGGAAAAATAGGTTAGCGTGTCAGTAGAAAAACCTTAACATGTCAGTGACGAAAAAAAATTGGGGTGATGCCCCAAACCCCACGTCTTGCTACAAGTGTACAGTATTTGCAAGATTAGTCACCACATACCAACATACATCTTATCAATAGTAAATTGTATATAATTGCAAGGTTGAGACACATTTTCCCAACAATTTTATCACTTCTTTTTTTGCCTCATCTAATGATGTTGCATATGTGAACATGGTATCTATCACTTAAATATCTCCTCCAAATCATAAGGTTGACATACTTGACATATCTTTCATGCTTAAGGACTTACCTTATCATGGAGAATACTCTCATATTTACATTCATGCTCAAGTCAATGGTAATTTTTTCACCTCTATTCTAGTTGGCCCTGCTAGTAGGGTCAATGTTATAACAAAAGAGACACTCTTCATCAATGACCTACATAGGGTAATGTTGGATAACAGATTGGGAACCTTGAGATAGTATAATCCTTATATCAAGGAATGGTGCTAGAAAACCAATAGCTCTAAATATTTTGTTCTTAAACAAGAACAAATATTCTCTAAATTTTATCGAGGTACAACTCGCTCACTAGATTTTCAATGAATTTGAATGCTAAAACCAAATATCATGTATGCTTTTAACTGGAAAGCAAAAAAGGAAAATCCAATATTAGGAAAATTCCTAAATATCAGATGCAAGATTCAACAAATAGAGAACCAACTCAAAGACTAATTATTTAAATTACGTTAAGAGATAAACTATGCTATTAACACCTGAGGAATGAAATTTATCATGAAGAAAACTGGATGATCCACACAAAGATGAGACACCAAGATTCAAGAATACCATATTATCTTCATAAATTGTATGCACTAGGACAAACAGTAATTTCATTCACAGCAAAAATGTAAATCAAGAGTTTTTCAAAGAGTGTCTAGAGAGACTTAGCATATGAAAATAGATACAATTAAATAGGCGAATGAGTAACTCCCTCTTTGTTGTCCATAACCGACCAAAATTTGAAAAGGTAACCAAAAAAAAAACCAGTTGAGTTGTCATGATGGTGTCACTTCATTTGCAGCTTCCAGAGTTACCATGAGTCTTTTTTGAAAGGCTTGAAAAGTCTTAAGAATGTGTAACAGTTCTTTATGCTAAGGAATGGTCACATTTTTCATTCATACCCTCCATGACAATTGATTATCTTTAACCACCTCGATGTTTTGATCATAGCCTTTCATAAGATCAATTGCTTCAGATGTAACCAAGTGTAGATCACTAAGCCTCTTCAAATGCTCAACATCAAATGAAGGTGAATCAAGTGTACCCTCAATGATTTTCTGGAAATCATCTATCAAACCTTTGATATTTGTATCATCCTTAATCTCTCCTTTGTCCCATTGTAACACGAGTGCAACTATAGTACCTCGTGCTTCTTCTGAAATGGTGGTGCATTCATCTATGATTTCCCTTAACTTTTGCAATCTTTGTTTAGCAATTTTCAATTTCCATTCTACACCCTTGTTCCATACTACACAATTATTTTCTTAAGCATTAGGTATAATCTGTTATGCAACTACTTTTCCATATCCCAGTTTAACATTAATTTTAGTTCATATTGATAATTATTCCATAATTTTTCTTCTTTTTCAATTGTGGAAATTTCTACCATCAAAGTAGTTTTCCAAGCATTCACTTTCTGGATACACTTCATAGACTCAAAAATAACAAGAATCCCCTTCTTAGACAAACCCTCACTCCATTCCTTCATAACCTTGCTTAGAGTTTGACAACTTTTTATTTTGGTCATAGCTTCTTTTCCAATCATAGTTAAGGATTCAACAATGGAACTCACTTGAGAGAGAGGTTGAGGGACAAGTTCAAAAATAGAACTTAGACATTCAATTAAATCCTATACCTAAGCCTTTAGTTCATCCTTATTTTCCTTATCCTTTTTTGACCTTTCAACTATTCTGGCTACAGACACTTGAAATATTTGAACGTCTCCCTCTCTAGTAGGCGGGAAAGATCTATTCTATTAACCTCAAAGTCACATGCCATTGCCTGAGTAACATCTTTGTATGCTGAAGGGTGCGCAATCTCAACTTGGAGGCTCTCTGATTTTGTGTCATCCACCAATCTTGTAGTAGTTTTCAATTTCTTCATCTTTGGGATTGGGGTTCTTAGTAGTAATTGACCTATCATATCTTGTTTGGGCACACTAAGTTGTACAACCTTCATTTTCCTAGATATTAAAGTATCCTCCAACCAAGCTAGAGTAACTGGGACATTAACTACTTTCAAAGTTGAAGACCCAAATAAAGCTATAGCAATAGGAGGGGTGTCTAGTGTATATGAAATAGTTTGTGACCTCTGTGGTGCAATCACTTCCCTGATAGGTGATTGATCTTGAGAGGGAGAGGATTTGACATTCAAATTTTTTGAGCCCTCTTCTTCCTCTTCTTCTTCATTCTCTTTTTCTAAAGTTGAAAGGTTAAGAATACCCTCCCCACAAGTTTGTGAAAAAACATTTTTGTTCGCTGCATCTTCATCACCATCTCCTTGAGCCCCTAATGGTAATGACTGGGATGTATCACCAGTTAATTTCTCACTAGCAAAAGCTTGGGGAAGTTCCCTTGGCAAGTCGTGACTCCTTAGATCTAGTGTGAGGATGGGACTGTTATGTCCTTTTCTTATTCATCCACTCTCATGTTCTAGTCAAGACATCGATAGTCCTTGCTTCAATAGTCTATTTTTACCTACCACTCTAGTCCATGGTAGGGATAGGCCGTTTTTCTATTAGCTCAATATAGATTGGGTCTACCATGTCAAACTTGTCCTCCACAATTCCCTATAACTCCCATTTTAGGTCATAGATGATAATCTATTCCACTAACAACATCATCCATCTCCTTTTCCAGACTTCATACTCATCAAAATAGTCAGCCCAAAAATCCTCAAGGCTAGGTTGATAAAAGAAATTAGGGCTTAGTTTCAAATGATTCTTAATATAATCCTTTGAATCAAAATAAAATTGTTCCTCAATATGAAATCATATTATACTTAGACACTTCCCTCTCAATGTTTAGGGCATCAGACATGGATTGACAACTATAAGAGTCGAAATTGAAAGGAAAGTGAACTATCAATCTTTTCCTTCCTTGGCACAACCTATTTACATTGGCTAGCTACTTGCTTACTTCAATAAGCACCCACTTATCCTTAGTATATTTAGGCAATTTGATTAGAAATCCAGCATATCCACCAACCCTACTGTAAGAGAATCTCTAAAATTGAATGAAATGACTATCGTAGAAGTCTATAAATTGCATTTCTTCATGTGATAACCACATTGCAGAATGTCCTTGTAACTCCCTGACCGTCCTCATAGTGAAAGTATCAGTTATTCTCCTAAAATATTGAAAGCTCTTATGAAGTTGTAGCTTATCAAAATAATCATAGATGGGTACATTCTCTTGAGGTAAGTCACTTGGTCTTAATCGAGGCCAAGGTCTTGTGCTAGTGATGGCATATATCAAGTATAAAGACATGTAGAAGAACTTGTTAAGGGTAAAGAAAGTCATCAACTCATGCAGGTGATCACTGATAATTTCCACCTAATCTAGAAACTGCTCTCCACATAGCATCTAAATTGGATGAAGAAATACATCCATTCCTCAAATCCATGAATATCTTCATTTCCCCTTACCCTATGTAATTTAACACTACAATGTTGGCCACTTCTTCCACAAAATGAGTTTTGTGCAACTTCTGGGGCAATTGAGACTTACCCCTTTTAGGCTTGGCCAACCAATTTTTTGCCATTTCATTCTTGTAGACCCCTTTCTTTGCAAAAAAATCAATTTGAGAATTTGTCATATTCATAGGTGACTATTCATCCTTTTCTTGGATTCTCAGGCAAGACACAAAGGTGGACCTCTGTACTTTCAGAACTAGTCGATTATCTTCTATCCTAACCTCTTGTGTTTGTGAATTATAGTTCCTAATTCATTCTAAGATAAGTTTGGGGAATTGCAATGCTAAAGGAAATGTGGCAACTTCAACTAAACTGCTATCAATTACTTGCTCAGTGATGGCTAATAGGTTTGGTTTATTGAATTTACTTCTTATTTCATCCAAACTCATAGACCCTGGACGGGTATCTCCAATTTTTGGTCCCTAATAAGTTAGCCCGAACACATATTCATAACCCAAATATTTAACCCTTTCCATGTATGAGAGTTTATAGCTCAAGCAATAGACAACCTTCTGAAATGCAGACATGGATATTCTAGGAAAGCAAACTGAAACAAGTGGATACTATAAATACCTTCAATGGTGAATTTTGCAACTAGAATTCCACACCTCATCCAACTCATCCTCGAAGAACCTCATCACAATGAGAATGTTTGCTTAGCTTTTAAAAATTTCTTTAAACTTTGCAAAAAAAACATGAGGGAAAATGAGCATTTAATATCACTAATTTCTCCACGCCATGTGGTAGCTTTCACTTCATTGTTTTCATCACAAACATCTTTAAAAATTTAAAAATAAGTGTCTATAAGCGGTAGAGTGGAGAGCTCAACGAACTACATAAAAGTGCGCCTAAGTTCAAATATCATGTCAAGATGCCACTTCAATAATAATTATCACACAGGCGAGAAAGGAAGAGTTCAATGAACTATACAAGGCACTGCCTAAATGAGGAAAACAAGCTCAAGTGGTAAAGCAGGTGGTTACATGAACTACATAAAACACCGCCCAAGTTCACATGGCTAAACAAAAAATCGCCTAAGTAGGACTAAGTTGTTTATAAGTTGGTAGATAGCTTTCCATTGAGCAAGGAAAAATTATAGGGTAACAATGGCTCTGATTGGGGATGAAGACTGACAAGGATGAAGCAATAAACCCAAACTCATCTTAGTATGAACAATGCCTTATCCATTGCGCAATAGAGTCACTAGAGATAAGAAATCCTCTCAAGCACTCAAGAAATAAAACAAAACAAAACCCTAAACTAACTATGTGTAGAAAGGAACCTCTAGATCAATCAAAGCTAGTAGAGTTTCAAGTCCTGCCCATTATAAGGAATAGAAACTTAGGGGATTCCATCAAGGTATGCAAGGTGAAAGGTGTTAGGCCCGCACTCATGAGTGATTTTAAAAGGACTGATCTAGAGTGCATCAAACTTTTTATGTGCACCCTTAGGTTCCCTGAGCTTATCCCAAAGCAAAACCAAATCCCCAATCATAAATTTCTTGGGCCTAGCTTTCCTATCAAAAATATTTTTAACCTTTGCCTGATTTATGGTTATCTTATCAACCATATCCTCTCACTCCTCCTAGATCTTGGTCAGATATAGAATCTTTTTCTCCAAGGCATCGTTGAATTCAGAATCTTCAATAGAAATCTACAATTTACAAGCTGATAATTCCAGTGAGAGGGAAAGTGCACTTTCTACTTCATATACCAATTCCAAAGGAGTCATTACAATGGCCTTCTTAGGAGTTATTTTGTCTACCCAAAAAGCTTCATATAACTTCTTATGCCAATCTTTCTAGTTTTCATCAACTAATTTCTTGATAATGTTTATCAAATTCTTGTTACTAGACTCAACTTGACCATTTCCTTGAGGATAATATTCAACTAAATGAGATAGGGAGATCCCATAATCATAACAAAATAGTGAAAGCTCACTAGAGTAAAAGCTATTTGCATTGTCAACAACTAACTTGTGAGGGACTCCATACCTAACCAGAATGTTTTCCATAATGAAATTACAGACTACTTCAAAATTGGTTCTTTTAACTAAGATTGCTTCCACCCATTTGGTGAAATAATTTGTGGTTGTGATGATGTGAGTATGACCTCCACTAGATGGTGGAATAATTAGCCCTATGAAGTCGAGACCGCATTGCCGAAATGACCTGTCAATTACTACAGGCTTGAGTGGTAAAGCTACTAATTTGGGTCTTCCTACAAATAAATTACATTTTTTACACCTGGACACCCAATGATAAGCATCTTTGAACATCCCAGGCCAATAATAACCATTTCTTAATACCTTAAAATTAGTCACAGGGGAAGAGAAATGACCTCCATAGGCTTGATTATGGAAAATGGTAAGCAACCTTTCATGTTGGATTTTATCCACACACTTCAAAAACGTCCCATCTAAGTTGCGCTTGTATAAAGTTTCATTCCAAATGACATATTTGGCTACTTTAAAATTCCTTTTCTATTTACCTGGGAAGTATTGAGAACATTCCTCATAGGTGAGAAAGTGGGCTATGTCAGAGAACCACTCATCTTGTAAGCCTACAGTTAAGACCAAGGGTAAATTTTTATCTTTGTCTACCTCCTTTGGGTCTTTTGCCATAAATTTAAAAAGGCCTCTTCCTCTAACTAACTTTGTAGACTTAAGTTCCAAATCATAATCTTGCACTTTCACTAACCAGTTAACCCTCCTATTGCAATCAATATCCTATTGATTCAAGATGCTCTTAACAACAAGGTCTACTACATACACAATTGAGTGTGAATCCAAGATATAAAAGAAAAATTGCTTAACTACCCTGACTAATACAAACACATGTTTCTCGATTTGAGAATAGTTCAACTCATGTTTCTTTAATGGTTTGCTCATAAAGGAAATAAGTGCCTGAACATTATCTTTGTTCTCTTGCAGCAACACAATAGATGTAGTATTTTCTGAAGCATAGAAATATATAATGTAATCTTTCCTAAAATCAGGACTGACCAAGGTAGGAGATTGTCAATTTCTTTAATATCTTTAAATGCCTACTTCCTAGCATCATTCCATTTAAAGGTTTGTTTTTCTTTCATCATTTCTGCAATGTGATTGGTGATTTCAGAGAATTTTGGGACAAATTTCCTCAAGAAATTTACCTGGCCAAAAAAAGACTTCACACTAGTTCAGCTCGAGGGGATGCTTAATTGCAAGATATCCTTTAATACTCTTTTTGGGTCTATTCTCACAACTTCTTTGGACACAATGTGACCCAGGAGTTTACCCTCAGTGACAAGAAAAATAGACTTCTTGGGACTAAGATAAATACCATGTTCTTTACATCTCTATAGAACTCACTCCAGATCTTGTATGTGATCTTTCCTCTTCTTGGAGAACACTGTTAAATCATCAAGATAGATAACTATGATCTTATTTAGGAGATCACCAAAGGATAGGTCCATAGCTCACTGAAATGTCGCTCATGCATTGATAAGCCTATTAGGAAATTTTGGTCATCTCAAAAAGAAACATCTAAGATCAGTAGTGCCTTCGGTAATTTTAGTTTCATCATATTTCTTCAAAGACACATATTACTATGCCACAAAGTGTAATTAGACATAGTTCATTTCCCACATTGAACCTTAGAGAAAAATTAATGCTAATTAAACCAGTTCCAACAACACCATTAACAGATTCAATAAACATAAATACTAACCATGAAAGATGAAATAGACAACATGAACACACAAGATTTATGTGGGGAAAACCCTTTTGAGTAAAAAAACCCCACACTCCAAAATCCCAGAGATCAATTGTATTATTTAGCAACAAGCATACAAGTTATAATACAATTCAGGCTCTAATCCTTTACATGATATATATATATAATACATATATATATATACTGAAATTTGAGCATTTCAAAAATAGTGAAAGATGTATATATATTGTACATTTCACTGTGCATAATTGAAATAAAAAGAAATGTTTTATAAAATATATGTATGAACCAGAATATCACAACCCAGAAATTTGTTGAAAGGAAATTGCCCTTAAACAAATAGGTGTATTTTATTTTATTTTTTTAAAACAAATGAGACAACAAAACTACTGTTCATTTCTAGATTGCAACAAAACCCCTTTTCAATAAACAACAACCCAGAAACCCTCATAAATTCCATTTGACAAATAACAATTCCCAATTCTTGGCTAAATATTCTTTGATTAAACCATGACCCCAATAGATTTTCTTCCCACAATTATTTGATTTCCAACCCCAATAAAAAATTTCATACACAGAGAACAATTCCTATTTCAACAGAGAATAAAAAATTAAAGAAAGGAACCTGGCGTCCTTCGCTTGCAGAAAACTGTAGAAGCTTATTCCTCGCTGCCGATCTTTCCAGCAACAGCTCCAAATCTTTCTTCCTCTTCACTAATTTCTCCAGAAAACAGAAAAAGAAACCAAGGACAGAAAATGATTGAAAGAAAAATTTCTCCAGCATTCGAACCATCCCCTCAAACAAAGAAACCCCTTCTTAAAAACAATAACCAGGAAACCCTTTCAATTTCCTCTTCCCGAGAATACCAGAAGTCATATCTCAAGAAAAATAATCAAAATAATTATTAATACCTTTAATTCCTTTTGTTGCCTTTACATGCATTTACATTTCATTTTCATTTTTCATGCATTTGATTAAAACTAAATAAATTTAAATCCACAAAAATAAACTTTTATTTAATCATCATCCCCACAATAATTTATAACTTAAATCAACCATTGTAGGATTCAAAATAAATGTAATACTTTTATTACTACTAATCTTTATCCATTGCTTTAATTTATTTATTATTTTATGATTTTTATTTTATTAATTGCTTACTTATTTAAATCACAACAATAAACCATACACCTCATTAGATAAATCATAAAATCACAATAACATACAAAGACCAATACAACAACCCAATGAATATGACCAAGACGCACAAGCCAAGAAGATACAAGACTGTTGACACCTTGGAATGGAGTTACTTTCATGTCACCTTCATTCAACTTCCTGCCATTGGGTTGGTTCAATGCTCGCCCAGACCTATCGAAATAGGTGGAATCGAGTCTTATTCCTACAAAGCCTGCATCCAACAAGGTGATATACAATATACATACATAAAATCAATTACAAAGAATTGTGAGAAGGATTTGCAGTGTAGCAGGGCGCTCGCGAACGAGTGATGCTACCTGTCCCCTCACTAATTCATATCATCATCTAAAGCATTATGAATTTACATTAATTTGCATCACATCATGAATTACTATTTTCTAGTCTACTGCATTCCAAATAATTCCATCAAACTATCATAATAAAATGTCATCACAATATCCATGGCATCATAAGAGTATAGTAACAGTCTAAGCTACCACAACATAATATCAGCAATATCAACAAAATCACAATGTGCCAAACACAATCACAGAGAATGTCAAGAATCAAGCAGTAACATGAGAGGTATTACAATTCACATCAAAAAACTCATTCCACCTACATAGCCAACCCATCAACTACAAAAGAAAGCTCCATGTGCCAACCAGTTGAAGAAGACAAAACACATCCAGGAATTCCCACTGTGCATAGGTAATGTAAAATCTAAAAGATCAGAGGCATGACAAGTCTACCAATGGCAATACATATAAGAGGTGTGAACCACATCATGTAGTACCAAGGAAACATCCACAATGATATGCACAATCTATAAACTAAGAACCTGTAAGAACAAGTCTCACCGCATGTTTTCATAGCTCTCCCGAGTTATTCACACCCAACAAAGGAAAGAGATAAAGAACCTCTATGTCATCACCCAAGAACAGGAGTGAAAACACATGACCACAAGTGAGTGATCACTACAACTCCGACCAAACCTCAAACCAATGTAGTGTGAAACCAAACATCCAGGAAGACAACCAAGACCAAAGAGAGAAAAACTACACATCATGTACCTATATAAAATCCTCCTACATACACCTCTAAATTCCAACTATGTCAAGTATGATCTCCTTCCAGAAAATCCCAAAAGAAAAGCCATAACAACACCCAACTTTTTAATCACCAAGATCAAACTTAGCATATGTATATATATATATATATATATAAATATATATCATGTAATCAACATGGATGTAAACCTCTCAAGGAAAATCAAACTAATTCATTTCCCATTTCAGGAAATAAGTCCAATACCATCTCCTATCATCATCATAAATGAAAATGTAAACCCAAGGAGATAACCATG
Source organism: Sequoia sempervirens (assembly GCA_007258455.2). Lineage (NCBI taxonomy): Eukaryota > Viridiplantae > Streptophyta > Pinopsida > Cupressales > Cupressaceae > Sequoia > Sequoia sempervirens. Next base: position 12,534 of record VDFB02130750.1, read on the forward strand.
CTATCCATCTCTCACAATGAATCCTCCAGAATAATCTATTATCAATTCAAGACCCATATCCATGAAAGAAAGGATAAAAAGCCTGAGAGAAACAATGGGAATTACCTCTCAAGTGATAAGTATCCAATTAGACCAAGAGTGGGAATGAGAATTATCCTCCAAGAGAAATCTCCTCATAGGTCTCTGTTGAACTCACGTCTAACCAAGGTGTAGGCTCCTCAGACTTTCTGTTGAAATCTTCATCAAGAGTAACCATCAATAGCACTACTCTCATCATAGAAATATAACCTCACATTATTCTCCATGTATCCATGAGGATCTAAAAACAATCATTTCATGCTAAACTCCAAATGTATCACTGCACTATCATGAATTTCTCAAGCATATGACCAATGCACCCAAAACACAAAGAACCACCAGACCACTGTCAAAGCTCCAATCATCTAAATCAGGAACTTATCATAACATCATGATCTAACCATCCCCCTTAGGAGATATCATGCTCCAAGTGAACATACCATGGTCTCAAGAGTAATGCATCATGCCAAAAATTCAATGTGCAATCAAGAGTATACCATGACATTAAGCAAACAAACTCTAAACCAACATCACATGTCAAGCGCCACCAACACCTCAACCAAAGACTCCAAGAATCCTCCATGGTTTCGAGATGTTGCACATATTTAAATAGTGACCATGCAAATGTGAAAGAACCTTTCTACAACAACAAGATCTAAGAGCTCCTCCTAGTAACATCTACAACACTAGAGAACATTTTTCATCATGAAGTGATGAATTCATAGTCATTGCTAAAGCGCCCACTGAAACATGACAACATAGATTTCCAAGCATCATGACCAAACATCTACTAATATGAAAATCCTTCAGGTCCACACAACAACATGACCATCTAACAACAATACCAAGTGGCACCAAGATCTCCAAACCAAGCATACAATATCATCACTATCAAAAGCTTACACCAAAACGTGTATCAATCTCTTAATGACATCATGATACACATGCTATAGGTCCCCATAACTGACTATTCAGGTACTCAACACCATTCATCCTCTCATCTCAAAGCAACCATGCCAATGCACAAGTGACCACAAACAAGGCCAACTAACAAGTCTACATTAACACTGAATCGACCTCGTGGATATAGACAATCCACTTCTGAGTTATCCCACAGCAACAAGCCATAAAATTGCATAACCTGTAGATCCAATCAATGTAACATGTAAACCCATCATTTCAATGGGAACTACAAAATTGAGATCTTAAAGAGAATAACCACGTAGACATCATGACTCAAATACTAGATCAAGTTCAAATCCAATTTTCCAATCATGTCCAAAATGAGCACCATAGTTTAGGAAACCACCAAGTATCACCACAAGAATGTTGAGTGAAAAACCACATACCAACACTCTCATACAAAGATATAATCACACCTTCTCTTACCATGCATAAAGCATGTATGCAGAACTACAACTATCTCATCCAGTCACACCTCAAAAGACTAGGGTCTAGAAAATAGCTTAACAGTAGTTCCACATATTCACATTTTTTTTTCTTGACTGTGCAAAAACTATAAAACCACTGTGTTTTAAAACACCCATGTGCATCCACATCCACTTCACATCTTGAAGACAAAAAAATATGAATCAAGAAACACCATAATTGTTAAAATAGAAAATGGATTAACATGAATGAGCATCACTTTAAGAAAACCTATAAAAACTCTCAGACCCAAAGGTACGAGTCTAAACCATGCAGGTATAAAACATCCATGAGAGGAAAAGGCAATCAGAAACTCTAGGACCATTTTAGGCCAACTCCTCAACCACCAAAATGTACGTGCATCTGAGGGAGACAAGTTATTGTAGGAGCTTTCAAATCATCAGATGACTAGCTCCATAGCCTTCATGCAATTGGGGTGCCATAAAACTATGCCTTCCAATACCAGGACAAAACACACAGCATAAGCACATTTCTCCATAGTTGAGAAACAACCCAAGCTTCTCCATATCATCAGGGAGCCCCTCGCACAGACACCCAATATGATAGCTTTGTTGCAACACAACAATAGAGTAAATAATATTCCACCCCATGCATTAGGATTATACCGCTTCTAACTCATGAGCTTCTAGTCATATTATTTCAATATGACCAATTCAAGTTTCTCCATCTTTCATACTACGTGTTTTCTCTTGAAACTCAAACATAAGAGCAAGAACTTATACTCACCAAAGGATCAATACATTAGTTGATTCATTCATATTTCCTCAAGTCTGCTACACTAAGAAATCTTCATAAAAGGAATACCCAAAACTAGAAACACAAGGAACTCACTCTTCCAGAAGCAAACTCTTATACCACTTCTTGGTAAATTTTGGTCATCTTAGAAAGAAACATCCAAGATTAGTAGTGCCTTTGGTAATTTTAATTTCATCAGATTTCCTCAAAGATACATACTACTATGCCACAAAGCGGAATCAAACATAGTTCATTTCCCACATTGAACCTTAGAGAAAAATTAATGCTAATTAAACCAGTTCCAACAACACCATTAATAGATTCAATGAATAGAACTACTAACCATGAAAGATGAAACAGACAACATGAACACACAATATTTATGTGGGGAAAACCCTTTCGAGTAAAAAACCCCACACTCCAAAAGCTTAGAGATCAATTTTATTATTTAGCAACAATCATACAAGTTATAATATAATTTAGGCTCTAAGCCTTTACAGAAGATTTACTTCTTGTTCCATTCTAGAGATAATTTGGTAGCATAACCCTATTCTATTTCTCTCTTCCTTGTTTTATATTTCTCTAATCAACCTCTCAGTGCATTATAACCTTTACACTATTACAATACTCTTATAGTATATAGAGAAGATTCACATAGAGAGAGCGGTTCCACAATTGAACCACTGAGAGAGAGAGAGAGCACAAGCTTTGCTCATTATAGAGTATCACCATGTAGACCTATCACCTAGATCATCACTTTCATTCCAGAGAACCAACCGCTATAGTTCCCAACTGTCATTTCAACTTCTACAGGTAACTATCATCAACTGTGTTGGGCCTCGAAGAGACTTATTTAATGCTCTCTCCAATAACATAAAGTCCCTCCAATATTATTCATTCACTTAGCAAAACATCAATAGTCGACATCTAACCATCGCCTTCCACCTCAACATCAATCAGGTTCCACTTCAATGTTATTTATGAGTTACTGAGTCAACCTCATTGTCATATCGACACCAATTCATCTCCCACTGATACAATGAAGTCCTGTCAATGTTCACTTTACAGCTCCAAGTCTATCGGCTCATCAATGAGACAATAAATTGACTCCCACCGATACACAGATGCCATACTGATAAAGTACATATCATTCCATGTGGTCCCTACTACCGAGTCAACATGGCTTGAACCAATTATCACTTCCACCCTGACAACTTAGGTCCCACCTTAGTCATCGGTCCATTGAGGAGACCACCTTCAGAGTCCTGCTAATGAACTAACATCCCTCTAATGTAATCCTATCAACACGTTGAAGAGACCCAGCTAAGGGTCCCACTAATGTCCCCAAATCCCACCAATGAAGGGTGATCGATCCATTGGGGAGACAGACTTTAAATTATGGTTGAGGTAGCCATGTCCCATTGATGAAGACTACAATCATTATGTTAGAGGTTTCCAAAACCTCACAACCTGCAACATGAGTTTCTAGAGTTTCAAATTCTCATGACCTTGCGACATCACCACAGCCCATCAGTATACCAAGGAGACTCAAAACAGAGTCCAACAAACTACTACAAGTCTCGCCGACAACACCCTTCATTGAGCTATCAATAAGACTGGTGACTCTGTCCCAACAACATCCAACTATCACAACAACAATGCAAAGACCTAAACATTAGTACATTTGAGGCACCATTTCTCAAAAAATCCCAAACAACATCCAATTATAAGAAAAGGTTCCCCACTTGGGCCATGGTAAATTTCGTTTTATGTTAATCCTCTTTAGCCACACTGATCTGGTTATAACTAGAGAAACCATCCAACATAGACATCATTTCTGAACCCGTGACTACTTGTAAGATATTATCAATATTAGGTCCAAGGGGATAGTTATCTTTCAATGAGGCTTGATTTGAATTCTTGAAATCAATGCATATATGAATTTCTCCATTTTTCTTGCAAATTGGAAAAATATTTTCCACCTAGGTTGAATGATGTATGGGATATATAATTCGGGCCCTCAACATCTTGTCAATTTCTCTAAAAATTACATCAGTGACTTTAGGGTTATAGTTTTTCTGCTTCTACCTGAAAGTAGCCTTTCCTTCCTTTAGTGGGATGTGGTGTTGTAATTTTCCATTCATGAAGTTCTTCAGGTCATCATAACACCAAGCAAAAACTTCTTTATACTTGATAAGTAGAGCTATCAACCTTTCCTTCTCTTTAGGTGAACAACATTTTCCAATATAAACCATTTTAGGAGAATCTGGATCTCCAATATTGACTACTTCAAACTCGTTGGAGTGATCAATAATTTCACTCATCTTTCGCTTTATGGAGCGGTCATGATGATCAAATAAATCTTCAATGGAAATGAGTCTCTTGGGTTTTTTTTTTCCCTTTAACTAAATAATTTCATCCTTGATGCCGCCCATTTTGTTGGAACAAAATTCCTTACATTGGTTGTCTCCTCCTTCATAGAAGACTTGAGCAAAGGCTTTGGAATTCTCTATGAAGGCTTGAATCTTCTTGCCATCATCAAAAACCTACCAATGATCAACATTATCTAGAACACTTAGCCTATAAATCAATTCGATTCTATAAGGCTTGTTTTTGAATTTAGGATGTGGAAGCAACAAAGAGGAAGAGAATGCTAGTGAATCATCCTTTGAATTAAGTTCTCTAGGAATAGCTTCTATTGAGAAGGCATCAAGACTTTCTATGGCCATCCAAACTTAGTTCCGATTATGTTTCAACCTTTCATTTTCAATAATGAAAGCATTTCATACTTTTTTAACAATTAGTTTGGCATCCCCAAAAACTTTAATCAGCTTAATTCCCATACCCCTATCTTTGATTAATCCTAACAGCAAAGCCTCATATTTAGCTATATTATTTGTATTCGTAAATTCCAACTTATAAGAAAAAGGAAATTGCTCACCATATCGAGAATAAGAAAAACTATTGCTCTAGATCTAGTGTTGGAACAACTTCCATAAAATTCCATCATCCACAGTTCAGGTTTTGAATATGGAACATGTACATTATCCCCTTTCTCCTCTCCTGAGAAAAACATATGATTCCCAAACTCATTCTCCTGATATAGAATTTTTGCCTTAGGGTCTTCTGAGTTAAGCACCGTTATCTTAGCTTTAGATTATGGCTCCAAGCACACCTTTTCTTCGCCAACTGATATAGTGGCATACGACTAGTCTAATTGTATTTCTCCTCCTAAGTCTTTACAAAAGCTCTTGCTTAGAAGTGTGCCATAACTAGTTGGTATGTCTACAACCAGGATGGTGATTTTGAGTCGTTTACTTGGATGAGCTGCAAGTGCAACTTGAGCATCTTTAATTTTCCCAAGCAGAGGAATCTATTTGGAATCCATAGAGTAACACTTCCTCAAAGTTATTGTCATCTCAAGCCCCAAGGCTTTGGCAATCTGTGCGGGCATGACATTGTTAGAGGCACTTGAGGTGATGATGCAGTTATTTACTCTAAGTCCACTCAAAAATAGTGATACATAAAATGGGTTAGGCTTTGCATTAGGGGTGGATGGAGAAGGTGTCTTACTGTTGGATGCAACACCGACGATCTAACCCTGAGAACTAACCATTCTTTCATCCAAGCCTGCATGAGATTCAAAATTCCCTAGCCTAACATATTCAATTAATATATCAAACTCCTTAGGATTCATCCTTAAATATTCTTGTAACAGATCTATGAAGACTTTATGGTCGCTATTAGATGATTTTTGTTATTCTCCATTAACCTCAATAGTTCCATTTTTAACAAGGTGTTGGATGATATTCTTCAATTGTTCGCATTATGTAGTGGAATTTCCTTTACCTCGGTGGTACTCACAAAAGGCATTGTCATCCCACCTTGACAATTTGAACTATCTAGGGTCATATGGTTTTGCGTCGGGAAGTTTTATGATGTTGTTCTACAAAATTTGTTTGAAGACGGATTCGATAGGTTCCCCAAGGGGAGTGTATTTACATCCTATAGGGAACTTTCATTGGAATTGTTGTACTTGAGTATTTTGGACAAAATTTGTTGTTTGATTAGGAGGTATAGGTGTGTTGTTAGGTGCATCTGGTCCTTTGAGTGCAATGGTAGGGCCTGTGTACATTTTCTTGGCATCAATGACTCCATGATTAGTCACATTTTTGTTGCGAGCCTAATATTTTCCTTTTTCATTTGATGTATTTTGGGTGTTCGTGTTTTTGTTGGTAGTCTTGATTTCTCCCTTGTCAATGAGGGATTTCTCAAGGATGATTCCTTTCTCCACTAGGTCAAAAAATGAAGTACAACATTACACTCATAAATCATGTTTCAAATTTGATTTGAGGTTTTCAATGAACATGACAACCTTTTGTTTCTCAGGTATTTTGACGGGATATCAGCTAGGAAAACCCCTCCATCGTTGGAAGAAGGTTACAAATTTTTCACCATCTTCTTGTGTGATATGATATAGGGTGGAAATAGTTATTTCATTGTCAATGTTGAATGCAAAGTGTTCCACAAATTTGTCTACTATTTCTACCCATGTTCTTATGCCAGTTGGTAGATGTGCAAACCACTCAAGTGCTATTCCTATAAGACTTCATGGGAATAAACTCATTAGATATGTAGGTCCTTATGCAATGTCTATACAAGTTGTGGAAAATTATCTTATATGCTCGATTCGATTTCCCTTCCCTTTGTATTTAGGAAATTTTGGCATGGTGTATCCATGTGGGAAGGGTTGCATGTATAGACTCGTGTCAAATGGATATGGACATAAGTCTTTTGTAGTGTAAGCATTCTTATTAGACACTTGCATATTCTCTAGTTTTTGTTGTAGGGAAAGCATTTGAGTGGTAAGGAATTCCACTTGAATCAATGATGGGTCTTGTTAATTTTGAGGGTTCATGTTGGCATGTTGCAATACAATATTATGGGATGGATTTTGATTAGGTGTGTGTGTATATGATGGGTTTGGGTTTGGCATGTGAGTATAAGATGGTGTTTGGTTATGGATTTTTGGTCATAGGTCAGAATGTGAGTTTTATGGACGGAATTGGATTGTGTATGCCATGATCTTGTAAAATTATTTCCATGTGGATTTTGGTGGCCATATTGTGGGAGAGGTCCTTGGTTACCATGAGGTGTAAAGGAGTCTTGGTTTCCATATTGTGTGTTTTGTGGAATGGAGCCTTGGGTGTTGTTTTGCACATGTGTATGGGGAGTAGGCCCTTGTTGTGACCCAATGGTATGTTGAGAGGCCCCCATGTTTGGTATAGTATTCATTTTGGGAGTCTTGTTAATGACAATCTTTGGTCTCTTGGTTGAAATGATTGTGCCAAATGGATTACAGGATGATTCCCCTATGATGTTTAATGTGGAAAATGGGTTGGATGAGCAACCAAAGGGTTGTTACATGGATTGTGTCATGTTTAGTGGTATTCCTTGTGTCATGGTTTGTGTTATGCCTTGTGTCATGTTTCATGTCATGCCTTGTGTCATGTTTGGTGTCTTGCCTTGTGTCATGTTTTGGGTACCAAGTGGTGATGTATGAATTGTGGTTGCATCTTGTGTGGATCCTCTCAATGGTATAGATGTGTTGACTTGTGGTATAGGACCACTACAAATGGGTGTATTTTGTCCTTGGTTTTTCTTATTTGGTGTAGGCATTGTTTGGATGGTATTGACATCAAACCTAGGAGGTAATGTGGCTCCTTCTGACAAAATTTTAGCTAGGAAATGTTGAGGGTCTAATGGCACAATTTCATCCACAAAAGAGGGTACTTTAGGATCTTGCGTGGAAGCATCTATTTCTTCTATGGTGACAATTCCTTGTTGGTCTCTAAGGATAAATTTTTCAAATGGATTATGGAATGACTTTTGTGGTATAGGTGTCCCTTGGGAAGGCATGCCAAAGGGGTTGAAAAACTCATCATCTTGTTGAAAAGTTATTTCTTTTTGCTTCCTTTGTAACCTTGTTTCAACCATATAAGACTTGCAAGAGGGAGATAAATGTGAAGGTGATATGGTATGATGTCTAAGCTTACTATGCAAGGATTAGGTCTAGGGATGACCAAGATATGGCTAAGACCAAGGTTATGTAACTATGTTTTTGGATTTTTCAAGGTATAGGATATTCCTAAGGATGATACCAAGTTATGGATTCAAAGTGACAAGATGTTGAAATGTCAATAGGATGATGTCAATACAAGGAACCAAAGTGACAATAGTCAAATGTCAAGAGTTCCACAATGAGATCAAAGTCTTGAGCAATCTCTAAGGTATTCCAAATGGAATGCAAGTGTGAAAGGATGACAAGTAAAATGGTAATATGAACTAGGATGATGGATAAAGGTAAGACTATTAAACACCTTATGGAAAACCCAAAGTAAGGTTTCTTAATCAAACTAAGATAGCCAAGGCTAAAAATTTGGTGTATCAAGACTTCAATGATGGTAATGACTAAATGAAAAGGTTTGACAAAGGTGGTCTCAAACTATCCTTGTGAGTTGAGGAGCCAACCTAGATGAAAAAGCACTAAGGTGATGGAAAAAAGTTGAAGTCAAGAAAAATATGATTTGTTCACTATTGGCTAGTCTCAAGTCTGATAAGTTGTCAAAGCTAAGGTCTACAGCAAGGTGAATGCAAGCTAAAGGATGTCCTCATGTTTTCCCTATGGTCAATGCAAGGTATGCAATGATGGATGGAATGGATGGAAAGTTATGGAAATTTGAAATTCTATGATCAAAGGACCAGGTAATGCTCAGGATTGATAAGAGAATGGCTTTGTCTTAGTTTCCCCTACAATTTTCAATGACAAGCAATTGTGTCATTTTAGGTCTCAGTTGTAGTGAATGATAGTCACTTGCATCATTATGGAAATGGAAATTGTAGTTTTTAGTGTCACAGTTGCGGTGAATGACAATCAGCTGTGGTTCATAGTGTATCTTGCTTAGTTTTAACCAAATTTTGACCAATTTTGATGTGATTTTGTGAAGTTTGATTTTGGAAAACACAACAAGTAGTCTGAAGACACTTTTTTTATTTGGTTTGAGTGTGAAAATGTTTAAATGCGTAAGAAGACATTTGTAGACAATGCACTACCTAGGCTTGCAAGAGATACTACTTGTTGAGTCCCTACTTGGATTGCTCCAAACACCTAAACAAAATGGATAGCTAGAGATCTTGGTGACACTGGCTCCCCCTTACATGACACGGGCACACCAAAATCCCTTACCCTTGAAGATCCTAAAATCTTATGAACCAAGGGAATTTCTATCTCCACAATGAATGGTGGAACGTAGGGCAGCTTCAAAATGATTGTTCCTGCACTAGTAAGTAAAAGGGTTTTTGGCCTCTAAAACAAGTGGTTCTTAATCTTTGTTTTGATATAATATTGGTGCATATGTGTTAGGAGAGATTAGATCTATAAATAGGCCTCCTATTCCCTTCATTAGAAAGTATCTTAACGTATCTCATAGATACTAAGGGTGACACTCATCTATATAGGACATCTACACCAGGTGATTGAAGACTTTCCCACCATTTACAAATATTTATATAGCAGACCAAAAAAAATACCACTTGCGTCATTCCCTCTTTCGAGGCAGGCCCTCTAAGGGTACAAACAAAATCAAGACAAGTATGTTTTTTTTAATGTCCAAGATCACACAAAGCATGAGGAGAGAGCATATGTACAACACCTTTTTCTCACACTCACATGATGTTCATTTCAAATCCAAAACCAAATGTGCGGGTGATTATGCAAATGTCTAAAAGATGCTTTTGATTCTCAAGATCACCAAATGGCACAAGAGAAGAGCATAAACAACTTAAGACAAGTTACAAAACCATGAGACATTGAAGACACTTGTTCATTTTAACCCTCAAAGTAATATGTGAAAAAGACACTTGATGTAAGGTTAATTTTAGACCAATGAGTGAATATGCAAGTTCTTCTTAACCAATCAGTGAAAAGATGCAAATTTTCATAAATTTTGCCCCCCAAAGAAATGTAAATGCAAGGTTAATTTTAATCCTAATGAATGTATGAAAAGAAGACAAGATAGATAGATTAGAAAAATCAAGTGAGATGCCTCCTTTCCACCTATGCCACATGTTGGAAATTAGATGTCAATAACACAAAACCCCTAAGGCACAAAATGCAAGAGATATAAACTAAAAAAATTGATTGAAAACCTAAATTTAAAAGTAACAGGCAATTGGTTGCATAAAGTAGTAGTTACGGTTCACAACCAGAAGCAAATGTCTCATAGGAATAGCAACTGTGTCGTTCCAAATGTTGATTGTGGATCAGGAAATCAATTATAGTTCTTGTCGATAGCAGATGCGATGAATCCCCTGATGATTGCAGCAAATGACAATCGATTCCATTGTTTTAACCTAGATTTGCAAAATAACAAGAAATACGACCAAATCCGAAGGACTAACAACTAGTATGATATATAACTAAGGTTAACCTACTGAAATGAAAAACCAGACAACTAAAATTTTCCAGCAAAATTTTGAAATTAAACAAAGTTGAGATGAGCCCTAATCTGGAGCAATTACGTCATTCGAGGTCACGATTGTGCCATTGTATAAAAAGAAATTGCATTGTTTCAGCTAGCAATTGCTTTGATCTGTACTTGCAACCTACAAAACCAAAAATTGTCTAAATTTTGCAAATTTGTCCTTTCAAGTCAGGCTCACCAATGTAAATCAAGGTAAAATTTATCAAGGTTAGGCAATAAAGCATATAAATCAAACCTTAATAAACAATGAAGTAAAAATAAGCATAAAGACATAAAACATGGAACAATATTACCAAATATTCTTCACATCACCATTGATTCACCTTCATTGCAATTCTCCATTTTTCTTGATATGATTAATTTCCCTCAAAAATTTTAGTATGCAAATAGGCCTAATGACAATGACAAAACAAAATATTGAATATTCTAATGATTAGAATGCACTTGACTTGATTTTGATAGACTTGATAGCAAAATAGCATAAGATTGCATAAGCTTGTGTAGGTTCTTTACAAAACAACAATGACAACGTCTTTTACAAGAAAGACAATTTTGAACGAAGGGCTAAGATTAAATGTCAATAATCAATGGTCAAGAATGAAACATGTAGTATGGACTAGGATTAAGGCAAATGATAAGGATGTTCGGTCAAGATTCAATTATAAATAATTTAATCAAGGGTGGAGGTTAATTGAGACATGGACAGATAAGATTTGATGTGGAAGATAAGATTGACACGGATATAGATATGATAGGAAATTAAATAAAAACAAAAATATTTAATCTAGGTGGCCAATGAATAATTTAATAATTAAAAATAATTATTTAATTATAGAAGAATGTGACAAAGGGAATCTTTTGAATTAGATAATGATTTAATTCAAAATTCAAGAGAGGGGACCAATTGAATAAATTAAAATTTATCTAATTTATGATAGAAGAGGCTAATGAATAATTAAGTAATTAAAAATAATTATTTAATTATAGTGGAAAGTGGCAAAAGTTAAATAAATAAGAATTTATTCAATTTTAGAAAGAGACTTAATTAGTGATGTAATTAAATAATTAAAATTATATAATTAATAGAAGACTTATGACATTAGACAAGGGAATTGACAAGGAAAAATGGTATTAGGAGGTCTAGGACATTTTTCAATGTCTACAATACCAAATGTGAAGATGTATTGAGGTATCCTCTACATGCTAGTTGTAGTAATTAATTATGTTTTTTGAGCTAACCATTTATAGGTCTATCAAGAAATCAAATCATCCATCAATCAACATTTGTGGCAACTTGTGTGACATAACTTCATCAAGGATTTCACATCAACGTAACATATTCATTTATCATTTATCATTTTAGTCAATTATTGTTGTTATGGTGTATGCACAACCTAGGGCATTCCCTCTTGATCACCATCAATTGTTGTAAATGTAGGTAGAAATACCAAAATGGGGTTTGACATAGGTAGGCCCCTATACAACATAACATTTTTCCCTCTTTTCATGTGTGTAGATCATATTTGGAAGTTTCAATAGAAAATAATTTGGGAAAGCATAGAGTATACTATGACCAAAATTTTAAATTTTTCAGATCCAAAGAAAGACGCTTGACTGGCTAAATCGACCTCAAATTTGCAAAACAAGTTCCTCTCTATATCTCACTCTCGGACCTGAATCCATTATGTTACTTTTCATTTTCATCAATTTGAGAAATTACATTTTAAAATCTATGGTTATATGTCAAATAGGCTTATTAAAACACACAAAATATATCCCTTTTACATCTTAGGAAAAACATGAACTCTAGGATGTTGGCTCTCCATTGTGCTAACAAGACAATCATAAAACCCTTGTTGGTTTGTGTTTGAATATGGAGTCAGAGTGAAAAGGTGATAATCCTAGTTAACCCAATTGAATCTAGGATCACTTTTCCTACTCAACGAGCATAAAAACATGGATACCCATCTTCTAATAGAAGTGTTTATCTTTATGCAATTTTTTATAGCCTCTAATTTAATGAAACTATTTATTTTAATTTTTTTATTTATGTTTAAATAAATAACTTATCAAATGATGTTAGAGGAAATAATAAATTATCAAAACTTTCATAATCATACAAAATTTGTTTAAATTTTCCATGCCATATAAGTAGATGAATTAAACCCAAAGATACTCTTTACATACCTTGAGAGATAAAATATATTAAACTTGTTTTAAAAATCTAAAATAAATAAACTCATTCTATAAATCGTAAGTCTTTTAAAATAAGCTTTACAAGTATCACATACACATCAAAAGAGCACATATTATAACATATCCCAAGTTTTGTGCATATACATATAGAATTCCATAGTTTATCTTCAACTACATAAAATCTTTAATGAATCATGTTTCTGACAAGGACCCACTTGGTTTAATTATGTGATGAAAAATATTCTTAAAAAAATTGAAATGTTGAAGAATGAAAATTTCACAATAATATTATTACATCCATTAAAAATTAGAATTAATAATAATAATAATTAAAGTTAAATTGTAGATATTTTTATTATTTCTCTCTAATAGTATTTTTTACAACGAAAAGGATAGAATTAACATTGCAAAGTAGTCAAGAATAATATTTACCTTTAAACATTAGATTCACTAAAAAACTTAAAATTGAATTTATAAATTGATATATTTGAAATTAAAATATGTTCTAAATAATTTTATATTGTAAAATTTAAAAAACATTCTAAAAATAGAATAAAAAGCATTCACAATTCAATAATAATGTTGTATACTATTTTTGAAATATTCTAAATTAATATATATTTATAAGAAATATTCTTAACTTCAAAAATATTTTTCAAATTTATATTTGTTTATAAAATATATTATTTTATGAATTAAAATATATTATAATCCCTTACAATCTATATTTATTATTTATTATTTATTTAAAGAATGAAATATGCAATTATATAAAATATAATAATTTAAATTAAGTCACCCAAAAAAATGAAATTGTAAATCAAATTTCAAGCCTATCTTCCACATAATATTGTAATAATATTTGAAGGTTCTTCTTTATTTAATGTTGGTTCTACCATGTTTTCAATTCTCATTTCTATCAATATATTAGAAACATTAAACTTAATCAAGTATACAATTAGAAGTGCTTAAAAACATATAAAAGAAGTATTAGTTTGATGTGGATTATAATGACTTAAAAGCCTTCATTAATTTTTTTATAGTTATATTCCTTAATTTGTTCTTATAAATACATTACAATTAAAATTGAGGTTCACTTTTCTATAAACAATTAAACTAATTAGATAATATAACTTGAAATTAATTAATTAAATTTATAAAAAATAAATCATTTTTTATTAATCAATTTAAACAATTAAAATAAACAAAACTTAAATCTATTTGTTAAAAAAATTAGAATTATACTTTTTTCTACTATTATTATTATTAGTTAATGTAATTACGTATAATTATATTCATTAAATAGATTTTTTTTTAATATCTTTATATTTAAAAACAATCAAAAATAATAATTGATCCTAAAATTTCTAGCTTACAATAAAGATAATAATCTAATAGAATAAATCGTTTTTATTGAACAAAAATGTTTTATAAAATAAATTTAAAACCGTTTAACAATCTACTCATATTTTTCTTGATTAGAATAAATAAATATTAAATATGAACGGAAGTGTTTGTAAAAGAGAAACAAGGACGGACGGAAAAGATTGACGATTTGAATTTGATTTGATCTGTTTCTCTTTTACTCTGCTTGTATAGATTCGATCGAGTCCCACAGAATAACGCAATGATATAAAGTGGTCGTACGATGTTATGTTTTCCATTAATTTTCTACGATGTCCTAGAGTTCTTTTATTTCCATTCACACAGAGAATTGGAGACGGCTTCAAATCATTCTTTATATGTTCTAATAAAGGTTCTCAAAGCCACGGAATAGGAGCAACCGGTTCATGTGGCGTCTAATGAAAATGTTTTGGGCAGCTGTAGCCATTGTTCTGCTTTTGCACCTTAATGGCCGTTGGTGTTGTCCAGGCCATGAAAGAGGTTCCCTTTTGCATTTCAAAGCATCTGTTGTTGATCCCTCCCATCAAATACTCAGCTCATGGCATGGTTTCAACTGTTGTGAGTGGAAAGGAATCCAATGCCATCCTCGCACAGCTCATGTTATTCGTCTGGATCTGCACAGTTCATATGGTGCTTTATATGGTTATCGCCCTGATCTCAAAAGTCCTCTGAGTAATTTAGCTGGGGATGTTCTTTCCCCATTGTTCAATCTAGAACAGTTGGTGCACTTGAATCTCAGCTTTAATAACTTCTCTGAAGTTCAAATCCCTCCTGGATTGGGCAGGCTCAAGAATTTGCGCTACTTGGACTTATCATGGGCTGGGTTTAGTGGAGATGTTCCCAGGGAGCTGGGGAATATGTCTACACTGCACTACTTGGATCTCTCTCACAACCATCTGAGAATGTTGGACATGCAGACATGCAGAGATGTTTCCAAAATTCTCTTTGCAAACCCTGAGATTAAGTTCATGTAAGATGCAAGGCGGGTTTCCAACATTCTTGAGAACTCAACGTGAGGTTAATGATGTGGATTTGTCCAACTGCAGTCTTGCAGGAAATATTCCCCACTGGATATGGCATGTCAATTCTCTTGAGTATCTCAATCTTTCTCATAATCAGTTTGCGGGAGTTCTACCTCATTCGTCGATGGGAAGTCAACTGTATAGTCTGGATTTGCATAGCAATAATTTACAAGGTCAACTTCCGCTTCTTTCTGATCGCCTGTGGCTGTTGGACGTGTCAGAGAATCAATTCAGTGGATCCATTCCAGCAGAAATTGGTGAATATCAAAATCTTCAATATTTGTCTCTCTCTCGAAATTATCTCAAGGGTAGCATTCCACCTTCTATATGCCAAATACCGATTTTGTTGTACCTGGATCTCTCAAATAACAAGCTTACAGGTAAGATTCCTGCCAATTTCAAAAATTGCTCTTTGACTTTGATGTTGAACTTAGAGAATAATTATTTGGAGGGCAAGTTGCCACACCGGCTAGGAGACATGCATGCTCTTCAAACAGTAAAATTGGGTGGAAATGGACTAAATTCTTATATCCCACCCTCTCTTGCAAACTGTAAGCAATTGGAGATACTAGATTTGAGCAATAACAAAATGACAGGGACCATTCCAAATTGGATAGGGAAACTTTCAAATCTTAAGATTTTGATCTTGAGATCAAATAGATTTGAAGGCATAATACCTTCAGAACTTACCACATTGCCACTTCTTCAAATCTTGGATCTTTCATCCAATAAATTTTCAGGAATCATTCCAGCCACAATTTCATCTTTGTAGGCCATGAAAAACCACTCAGTGACTACTGAAATATTTCGTGTCCAAACTTTTAACTATCTTTATCCTCCAGCTTCAATATATGTAGAACGAGCGACAATCATTAACAAAGGACAAAAGATGGAGTTTGTAAGATCATTGGCACTGGTAAAATGTATTGATTTATCAAACAACAATTTAGCAGGTGGAATTCCTCCAAACATGGGATTGCTTGAGGGTTTGGTTATTCTTAATATTTCTAGAAACCATATTACGGGTGAAATCCCAGAGACTCTGGGGAAAATGCTACAGTTGGAGTCTCTTGATCTCTCGCACAATGAATTGTCTGGAATTATCCCTTTGGAGCTGCAATCTCTCACATTCTTGGGTTACCTGGATGTGTCGCACAATAATCTTTCAGGAAAGATACCACAAGGGGGACAATTCCACACATTTGATGCATTGTCCTTTTCAAACAATTCAGACCTGTGTGGCCTCCAACTGAATACAACCTGTTGCAGCCTTCAACAAAGTAAACCTTGTCTTGCGAGCATTCCGCCAGAGATAAATGTTGATGAAGAAGAAGAGGAGGATATATGGTGGGGAGTTGGCCTGGGAATTAGCTATGGAATTGGGTTTTCTATTGTAATTGGAGTGTTGTGTCTTACAACAACTTGGAGTGGAAAATGCTTCGAGTTGATGGACAATACTATCATTTATCTTTTTCAAAGATTTAGAAAATAGTTGTCTCTATGGCTATGGTAGAAGTTTGTAAGGTAATTTGTAAGTACTTCACTCTATTGTATTTTAGAGGTATTGTGTTCTTATGACATGATGTTGATCTACCTAATTATATTGAGGTCAATCTATTTTTAGTTTTGTAAGCAAATGGTTTATGTATATTTTTATTATATAAACTTTAAGTTTATTTTTTATCATAAATGTTTGATGGATTATAAAAACTGAGATACAAATATTCATTTTTCTTTTATATGTAATGGATAAATCAATTCTTTTTAGTTTTGTTTTTAAGATTATAGTTTTTTACTGTGTGTTTTTATTGAGTTGCATAGGATATGGGTGCCATGGCTCTTATAAAAATCTTGATCAACAAAGAAACTATGTTTCAAATCGTAAAGTTTAAGCCATTTCATATATGTATTAAAAAAATCAAAAGCATTTACATTTGCAAAGAAAAACATTCAAAATAATAATTATATCATTGAGTTCCTTTAGGAGTGTGTTATAGTATGACTTTTATAAAGCCTTTAAAACATATCTTCTCAAACTACTCTTTCATGAATATAACTAATTGTTTAATAATAAAAATTAACAAGTCACTAAGGTGACGATATTAAGGTAAAATTTAATATTCCAACATAGCCCCCCTTAGGGTTTACATTTCACACAAAAAAAACATGTTGATCAAAACAAAAGAATACATATTATTTAGAAATTTATTTTCTCCAAAAAAAGAAATCTTGATCCAAATGTAACTCCATCAAGCTACCTCATAACATTCAAAACGTTCTAGCTCTTGAGCTAAATTATCAAGTTCTTGGATTATTACCTCCTTGAATTCTCAAATCATAAATCCCCCAAATTATTGGACAACAATCAATTGCTCCATGAATTTATCTTCTAACCCTTGAGAATGTATAATTCCTCAAATCCACAACTCCTAAACTATCCAAGAAATAATCTATGTTCATTTTGTAGGAATGCTTCTAGAATAACCTTTGCATAACTTTTGTATCAAAATTTTATATTACACTCAAAGATCCATCATTAGGAAGAAGACGAGTAAGGAGAAGGAATATAAACAAAGTGTTAAAAAGAGGGACTCAGACTAAGAGGACAAGGAGACCAAAGTGCAAGATGAATAGTAAGTTGAAATGAGAAAGGAATGTTCATCAACCTTGAGGAAGGAAAACACAAGCTAAACAAACAAGGATAGAAGAATAAGGATCAAGAAGGATGATGGAAGGATGTTAACAAGGGCAACCAAGCTATTCTATGATTTCAACCTTCATCTGGATTAAGATTGTAATGGTGACACTTAATACGGATGGCCTCTTGGAGTTTTCTCTTAAAAAAATAGTTTCTTTGAGTAAAACTAGGGTGATCTAAGGGAAAACGTGATGCTTTCAGTGATGGGAATTCTCAACTTGGGTAGAATTAGAAATGCAACTATGTCTAATGTCAATACTATGTTATTTAATCCTAGTTCTAATAGATATTACTCACTTTTCCAATGTAAGGAATCCCACAAGAGCAAAGGATCATGTAAATTCTCGAATGAAGAATGTCTTGAGTGGGATCCTTACAAGAAGTGATGATTTTTTTAAAAGTTGAGTGGTGTTTGAAGGTACAGTGAAGGAGTTTTTTGTGAAGGATTTTGTAAAAATTTTACACATGCCTTCAAAATAAGGGAGGGTTTCATATTTAGGAGTATTAAGAACAATAGTCTTAGGTTTGCAAAGGAAATTATTTTGGCAATATTAAATGCTCTAACGATGTTCTTGTTATAGTATCCATTCATTTAGAAGACTTGGAAAAGGTGGGATAGATCTCGATCGATGATCTCTTTGATTTAAATGCAATAAGCATGAACTTATAATGTATTTAAAATGATAGCTTTATGGGCTAGATGGTGGTTAGAAGAGGTTTGAAGGTAAAGGTTGATGTACAATGATTTTATATAGATAAATTGTAAGCAATGAATCTATTTTCTTTCTTGATGATGAATACATCAAGGAGTGGAAGATAGTTGTTAGGCACAAATTTTCTAGTGAACTTTATGCCATCCACTAAGTTGTTTTAATGGAAGTGAAAGTGGTTTAACTAATCAAGACCATAAGGTCAACACACATTAGTTTTATCAATATAATGTTTCCACTATCTTGGCTTGAAGAGGAAGGGGTTTAGAGAAAGCTATTCAAAATTTTCCATATAAAGGTTGGTTATGACTAGGGATAGAGGTGAACGCATAGAAACTCCATATTTCTCTTAAACCACATCTTGGAAGGTGAAGAATCTAGAACAAAGGCATAGATCAATGAGAGAAGCAGTTTCTTTATTAACTTTTTCTTTTATTAGTCTAGTCAAGTCATAAACAAGAAATTTGGTGAATAAGGAGACCACATCAAAACTAAGAAGGATGTCATTATTGTACAACTTTTTATGTTCAATGAAGTCTATAAATTGGTTAGAGTCTTTGATTAAGGAATTATATTTACCAACTAAAGTAGAAATTAGGTTGGTAAGGAAGGAGGAAATCTTATAAGTGGGGGAATTGATAGAATCAACAATATGATGAAGAGGAATGCTTGGTTTATGGATTTTAGGAGGACCATATATATGAGGTGTAACAATCCTATGAAGAATTAGAAATTTTTTAGTAAGTTCATCAAGAGATGAAAGGAAATTGACATATTTGACTTTTTTACTAAATTGCAATAGAGGGTTATGCAAGAGCACCTTATAGCTATCATTGTTGAATAAGTGACTAATTTTTTATTGATGTAGTCTTTCTCATTGAAGATGAAAATAACCTTGAATTTTATCAATTTTGATGATGATGACATCCTTGCTATGAAATTTATTATTAAAGGCAATAAGTTCACAATTAGGAACATTATTTTAGTGTCAAAAATAGTTCAGTCAAGTCATAAACAATAAATTTGGTGAATAAGGAGACCACATCAAAAATAAGAAGGATGTCATTATTGTGCAACTTTTTACGTTCAATGAAGCTTATAAATTGGTTGGGTTCTTTGATGAAATAATTAGATTTACCAGAAAAAGTAGAAATTAGGTTGGAAGGAAGAAGGAAATCTTATAAGTGGGGTAATTGATAGAATTAACAATTTAAGATGAAGAGAAATACTTGGTTTATGGATTTTAGGAGCACCATATATATGAGGTGTAACTAGCCTATGAAGAATTGGGTGTTTTTTAGTAACTTCGTCAAGAGATGAAAGGGAAGTGACATGTTTGAATTATTTAGTAAACTACAAGAGAGGGTTATGCAAGAGAACCTTATAGTTACCACTGTTGAATAAATGATCAAGAATTTTATGGATGTAGTCTTTCTCATTGAGGATGAAAATAGAATTTCCATTATTAGTTTTGATGATGATGACATCCTTTCTATGAAAGATATTATTAAAGGAAATAATTTCACACCTAGGAACATTATTTTAGTATCAAAAATTGTACACACTTGGAATGTTATACTGGATCATGTCCCCCTTAAATAATTATATGGTATAAAACACTTCAATTAAAAATAGTAGAATATAAATCTCATATTTCTCAAAAATTCATAATGTTCCCATCACTCTAAATCTATTTTTTCTAGATGGTAGTGCTATATGTAGGTTTTTTCATGAAGTGCAAGCATCATACAATACTTTAGAGTTAGTGGTTGTTGGAGTATTACCTTCCCATGAATATTTCAAATGTAACACTCCTACATGCATTTGTGTTGAACAAAACTCTTCTAGCTTTCCATTTTGGAAAAGAGAATTTTTTCTATCTCTAGTGTTTGGACTCTATTAGTAATTCTACCATTTTCATAAACTAGCAGGTTTTCATCATACTATGCATGTCATTTTCATGAAGATATTTGACTATCACCTTTGTGGGGTTATGAAGAACAATAAGGCTGAAAAAATCCATTTTAGGGTTTTTCACAACTTCTAGGAGATCTTTTTCTTTCAATTTTTTGCCCCCTTTCACATTTTTATCTTTGTGGAGATATAAATAAAAGAATACCGGTTGTTGTGGAGATATAAATAAAAAAAGGGTATTTAGCTGAAGTAAGCTCTTAAAATAACTGCCAAAAACAGTTTTCTTTCTTCTTTTTATGTGTATGTTTTTCTTTCTAAGAAGAAATAGTGTAGCTTGGTGATGCATTTTTTATACCCTTATCTTTTTTATTATAATTTATCATTAAGAATATTTGACTACTTAATCTTTCTATTAATTTTCTTATTGTCATATTCTCCTTATTTGAGCTTATTATTTTCATTCTGAACATACATGCAATTATTCTAGAATACATTGTGCCTTGTGTCAAACAACTTAACTAGAGGACAACATGATGTAAAGAAATCTATGTGAGGTGCTAGTGTTCATGGTAGAGAATTCTAAAAAATCACCATAGGTTATTTAAGATTAGTACTTTCCAATTTTTATTAGAATAAATTTGTTATTCATCTCCTATTGAGATATATTTTCACTAGTTGTAAGATTTTAAACACAAGTTGACAAGGTAAACTTATATTTTACTATTTGGTTACAAGTTTTATTTATTTAAAATGGATAATGGAGTAGTTTAAGAACTATGGTATCTTATATTATTCATTGTAAAATATTTCATGGGTTTTATGACCAAATCTCTCCATTCAAGCAATGTAGTTAGGAGAATTATTCATACAGTTTAACATGGAATACTCAAGATACTTTACAACACCAATCCACACTAGTCCTAAATTATCTATAGAATATTTTTCTATTAGGATGCCTCAATAGACCCCTCTGATAATTCTAAATCTAACTTCCCCATATAAAAAATACCTAGACTATGGATGGGGGCTTTGATCATGAAATTGATATCCAAGTTTCTATTTATCAAATATATGATCTATAGATCCAAGCATACACTTTTTTCAATATTTTATAGACAAAGACAACCTAATTAGGTTGGTTCTTGTTCTTGACACTATTCATGCAATGTTGATAAGAAATCATCATTCTCTTAAGTTTATTAGAGGATTTGCACACATTTTTCACAAATATATCTTTTCCTACACTTTCATTATTGTAAACATAGCAAATTTTCATTCAAATGTTACCATCAAAATAATTTCTATGTCAATTCTAGTATGTGCCATGCATATGGAAACTACTACACTCATGGCCATAGTAGTTGCTCCTTCTAGTGTTTTTTCTTTCAAATTATTTGGAATAACCTTTGACACATCCCAACCTATCATCTCTATTTATGTCACATCTATAGGATTGTAGAACTCCACTACTTACACACATAATTCCAACCCTATTCTTAACTAGCTCATGTGATATGTTGGTAAGCTATAAATAAAATAAGACAAAATGACTATTCCATCTTGTTAATTGCTTATTACTCCATATTATAGGTCTATTCCTTTATCCTTTGATATTCTAGATACACCTTTAGCTACAATCTTTAAGGTGCCTAGGTTAGAGAGGTATAGTAGAAAAGGTGACCCCCAAACACAAATTTCTACATTCATTTTGATGTAGTGATTTATTATTCTAGGATGTTATGCTAACAATGCTCTCTGGGGACTTTTTAGTGGCAAATCTTCACTAATTGGTGAATAGTACATATCGGCCAAGTCAAAATTGGCAAATAAATTGTAACCAACAAGGTGTCCAAATTGCCTCGATTTTATGAATTATCGGTCCAATGCATTTCCATTCACCATTGATTTATTTTATGAGGCATATTTAAGTAACATTTTTTCCATAACAAACTACACATTTCAAATGGACCAATTAATATTTTTTCCTAGAATCTCAGAAGCATGTATTAAATCACCTACATATTCACCAATACTATTAAAACAACATTGTGTATCAAGACATGTTTCACCAACATCATTAAATGTTCACTGCACGTGAGGACCCATTTTTCCAATTAAAATTTATAAATAGTTGCTTATGAGGACCTATTTCACCAATAATATTATAAAATAATTACATTTGAGGACATATTTTTCCAATTACCAGGACACCTCCATGCTAATTGTAGGGCCATAATCACCTTGAAAATTATAGCATATGTGTTTCATCAAGGTTTGATTTTCCCAAAACTTAAATGTATCATTCTATAATCATGCAGGATTTGCCAAATTTTTACTATACCACTTAAAAATCCCATGGAATTAGCTAAATATCCATTAATATAAATACAATCAAAACTCTAATTATAGGAGAACAACTGGCAAAAATTATTTAGATGAGTTCTTTTTGATATTTTTTCCAGAGGGTGTCCTATGATAGACTACCCAAAATATTTTATTTATCATCTTTTTTGGGTGTTCCTAACTTTCCTAGCACAAATTGGTCAATAAACGCACTAGATGGGAATGGGAAAGTTGTCACAGCTACAGTGGAAAAGAAAGACTTATAGGAGAAAATAAAAGATTCAAACTCTATTGCATTATCTTCTGATGAAGTTATTGCAGTAGCTAATAATTCTTGGGTTTGTATGAATGTGTATACTATACAACAACATGTCTATCAACCTCATCTTCTCTATGTTCATAAAATGAAGGAAAAATCAACATCTCAAAATCTATTTGAACTAGTTAAGAAATATTTCAATGAAATTGGAGGTATGGATGAAGTGAAAATTGCCAAAAAGTTGGTATGTGTTGGAGTTGATGGAGTTGTAGTAATGCAAGGTCACAGGAGCAACCTTTATGTAAAATTACAAACTAATTGTGCACCATGCATGCTTGGAATTCATTACATGGCCCACATAATGAATTTAGCATTTATAATTGTAAGCAAGTATCCTACAATATCAAAAGTTGAAAATCTAGTCCGTGAGCTCTACGCATACTTCTACCGAAGTCTTAAACATTTTTGGAATTCCAAGATTTTGCTAAGGGAATAACATAAGGAAGAAATCTTATTAAGGATGTTGAAACCAGGTGAATCTCCTTGCATGGACCAACACAACGAGTTCTTTCATAATATTGATCCTTGATTGGAATAATATAAAAACATTGCAACATAGTAGACAAAGATGAACTAACCTCTTACATAGGTTAAGCGATATAGAGACACTCTTAACTTTAGCTATTTTTCTCCCCATGTTGGATTAAATGAAAAATCTTGTGAAGAAATCCCAAGACAGAACTATGTATATCTATAAATATACCAAACTACGTAGAATAACATGCATGACCCTCGATAATCTATATCTAGATCTAATAGATTATACATCTCAAATTCCAAATTTTGTAAGTTGTCAATTAATTATAGATTTAAATAATCCTAAAATTATTCACAATTTAATGCAAGTGGGAAGTTATGTGTCTTTGTACATGGATTTGAGATACCAATGCATCATTGTACAATGATCAGGTTCTCTACTAGAGAATTACTTGTTACAAAGGAAACATTTAATGAAATTATTCAATTTGTTGGTGTTAATTTAAAGGAAATTGCAAAATATCTTTCCTCGGTTATTTATCAATGATTCCCTCAAGATGAAATTCTTGAAGCCATGTCTATTGTGTATCCTCAATTTTGGACTTGAGGCAACCACAATAACCCAAGCTTTTTTAATCAAAAAGTAATTACCTTGGCTGAACACTTTTCAAAAAAATTAGAATATAATGGAAAGGAAATAGGAGAAATTATAAATGAAATTAAGCTTAGAGAACAAGCTAGACATTTTGTATTATGTATGATTGACCAGTTTGAGTCCATGGAGAATCCCATGTAAGCAATATCAATAACAAGGGCTTGGACAACCTTAGGTTGGAGTGAAATATTGAATGATTCGTTATTAGAATATTTCAAACAAGTTTGTTAATTTATGTCAAACAATGATATTGGGGTCAGTGGAGGATGAGAGAGTTTTTAGTGCATTGGGGATTTTTAAATCAAAGATAAGAAAAAAACTAGACAAGAATTTGGAAAATCACTTTAGGGTGTTTACAACTAGCTACAATGTTTGAAGTTTTTCTTTTGAAAGTGCACTCACAATCTAGAAATCTATATGTGAAAGAAGAGGGTTGTGCAACACTTCAAACTTTGGTAGTGGTGGTAGTGGCACAAATGACAATGACACAATGAATGTTGATCTTGAGATGCAGTTAACCAGATGTACGCAGGGCGAAGAAAATGAAGACTAGACTCAGATTCAAGAAGACTCTCAATCTCATCATCACAATAAGAACCTGGACTTGATTTGGAAAATGGAAGTGAAATAGTAATTTTTAGGTATTTATACTACACTTCATGAATCATATTCCAAACTTTAGTTGATGATATTTTATATTGTATTCCATAAAATTATGGATCAGATTGAATACATTAACATATTATTAATAATTTCATATTTTAATTGTGTCATATTGATAAGTTAAATGCATGTACTTAGTGATATATAATTCAACTCAATGCTTAATTATTTTCCCTTGCTAGTGTGGATTTGTGCATAAAACATAAAATTTGCAGTAAAGTTAAATTTTGATTTTTTATATGATGTGATTATGCATCAATCTTCAAACTTTATGAATTATTTTTATCAATGCCTTATCTGCAACAAAGAAAATGAAATATAATCCTACAATAGACCAACTCATGGCTATAACTCGTTTCCTTACAATGAGAAACCAGGAAAAGATCAACACTTATCACACTACCTATAAATTCTTATTTCATTCACACAATCTTTGATAAATAACTAAAATGAATATTAATCCATTCCTTGAACATAAGCTAACAATTCAACATTCATAACACATGATGTGATATGACAACTTATAAATAACCCTTGATTATTTTGAGTCAAAAGATATAGTGAATACAACACTAGAGAGCAAGATAGGTCGATATTCAAAATTAAAGAAATACACTAAGTATTTGAGTCATCTTTTGTTATTACAGAGAAAAATTACAATATTTCATATCTATCTATCAAATAGCTTAAACTATATGAAAAGAGCTTACAGAGATGAAAGAGCAAAAAATCAGAACCCTTTGAATGAGGCTCATGATTCCCTTTTATAATATAAGGGAAGCAACAAGAAAAGAACCCCATCCTAGACCTTTTTGACAAAAAAAACTCAGACAAGAGGCATAGGAATAAAATAATGGATACACTCATAGTCTGAGTAAACAATTATACTTTTCATTCCATTCTTTAAACATATCCTCAGAAGTCCAGTCATAAGCTAAGAGCTTTTTTGCATTCTTCAAATTGGATGATACTTGGCATCAACTAAAGCACTAGCCTCTCTACAAAAAAATTGCATCAATTGTTTTGTATTGACCACCCTATCTGAATAGGAATTAAGTTGATTTAAATCAACTTTTTCATCTTTTCAAATCAGAGGGACGAGTGTGGGGATTAGAATATTCAAACTATCCTTTTATTTCTCCAGGGTCTTCAACTCCCCATTATCTTCTAACATGCAAGGTACAACCTTTTTCCAACATTTATGAAAGAGTTCATTTTTTCTCATGTAGCTTCAAATACACTTTCTAAATACCCTTTATGATTCTTTGCCATCTTTTCCATCTTGATAATTTTAAAAGTAAGATAGATACTAGGTGGGGCATCATATGTGTTTGCAAATCCCTTATGCATACCTTCCAAAGATGTAAATCTAGGATTCCATTTTTCAAATATAGATTTAGGCCGCTCTTGATCCCCTCTTATTTTGGTAATGGCATCCTTCAAATTTAGATATGACACATGGGTATGTTCCATCCTTCTTAATATTTTAGAAATTTTGTGCTCCAAGATGTGCATTGCAATGCACACATTCTCCTTTTGTTGAGTTTGTTGAGAATTCTTCAACTTCTCTTCTAGCATTTGAATATTTTCTTTAAGCTCCATTTTTTCAATCATCACATGAGTAGGGGGAACTATAGAAGAGGAGCTTACTTCTTTCATACTTGAAAGAAGGGATTTTTTTAGCCAATAATACCTGTTGCTAGTTGTAATCTTCCATGAGATCATTATGTTCCTTCAACATTGTATTATTTCTTTCTTGTAACCTTCAAACAGTAGCTTCATTAAAATTGGAAACATCTACCACTAATGCAATAGCTTCAAGGAAAAGGTGTCAGATACCCTCTTTACAATCAAGCTCCCTTTGATATCCTTCGATGCCTCAACAATCATAGGCTTATTTGTAGTTGGGGAAAGGGCCTAGATTTAAAGGGCTTCCCAATGTGGGTTGAACCTTGATCCAGACAATGACATCTTTGCTTCCTCTTCTACAGGGAAAACTTCACCTTCTTGTTTCCTAATTGTATCAAAGATAATTACAAAGGAAATGTCCCATTCAAGGAGTAGTATAAATCCACTATCTTGCACCATTCTTCTCCCTTCTTCAGGAAAAATGTTTTTGGACTCAAAATTTATTTCTTCACTTACCTTTGCAGCTACTTCATCATACTTTTGACTAGGCACATCTGCTTGTGAAGAAGTTGAGAAGCCAACTTCACAGACCTCGAGGATCACCTGCATGCAAATAACCTATCACTGAAAGAAGACATTCTAGACAAAAAAGAAAGGGTGCTCTGAAAGCTAAAAATATATTAATGAAGAAGTTGAGAAGCCAACTTCACAGACCTCAAGGATCACCTGCATGCAAATAACCTGTCACAGAAAGAAGACATTCCATACAAAAAAGAAAGGGTGCTCTGAAAGCTAAAAATGTATTAATCAGAGAGAGTAAATACAATGATCAATCCTTATAAAAGGAGATTTTGCAACCCTAAAGAAACCATAATAGGTAGACATTTAATAATTAATATAATTATTAAATGTCACAATATGCAAACTAAAGTGAAATCTTAAGAGAGGAATAAAGGTAACTTAATTAACATAATTAAGTTAAAACCTTTACTCTAACACCCCCCCTTAAGATGAGCAAGAGTGCAGCTACAAACATGTGCAAAAAAGCAAGGGTAACTACAATGCATGAAAGCAAACAAGGGTCCCGACAACTAGGCCTGATCAGGTACCCAAATACAACCAAATCTCTGTAAAGTGGAGAAAGGGAGAAAACCTCATGGGAAAAACTCCCCCCCCAAAAGAGAGAGAAAAAAAGAATGAAATGCACTAATGAAAGAAGGATAGGAGGTGGATTACATGATACCCCCCATAGACAACTTCTATCATATAAGTACATATACAATAGTCTCCATAAGATAGATATAAAGAGACAAGAAGGCCCCCCCACAATGAAGAAACTCATGTCGCAATGGTAGATGCCTAATGTAGAATCCAAAAGGAGATCCTGAAGTGGCAAATAATATTCCTCCCCTTGGGAAGAAATGGATCTAAAGGACAATGTCGAAGAAACCTTGTGAAGAATGATGAACCAATCTGTCTCAAGATGTGTACCATGATAGGATGTTGAAGAATCTCTCTGTCTGAACTAAAACAAATGATGCCAAATCCAAACTGATGCGGAGAATCCTAAAATGCAACCTCTGAATGCACGGATAATGGTGGGATAACAGTGATAACCTGGCTGTCAACAAAGAGGAGATGAAAATCCTCAAAGTAATCCTCCATATCTACAATATAGGACTCTACAAACAAGGATGATATGTCTGCAAGATATGAATCCCAAGTAGCTATGTTTGGAAGATGGATGATGTCCTCCTGCACTAAATCAATAGGGGCCAAAGATGTGCCGATGTCAAACTAATTAGGAACAATAGGAGATGTTGATGTAGTATCGATCTGAAGAGTGGGAACATGAATACAAGTCTCTAAACCATCGTCACATGCAAGACCTGTAATATACTCAAGCTCCTCTAGAGTACGGTTATCATAGGGTATGAAATCTATATCTGCAAGAGGGATGAGACAATCTGTAGCAGGATCCTCTGGGAATGGAGAGATATTAGAATCTCCAAAAATCTCCCAAAGATGGTGCCAAAGTGTGCGAGGACAACGAATGTCAGATAAAGCACACAAAGTGTCCAAATCAACACTACAACCAATAACCCCTACAATATGATCTCGAATAATAACCCATGTTGATAAACTCCTTGATGTGTCTGGTGTAGGTATGAGTCCATACAAATGAGGCAAAATATTAAGCCACCTACAATGTGTAAGTATGCCCTTTGCCCATGGCTCATAATTATCCTTATCCAAGTTGATTACAGAAGGATGAATAAAAAAACCCATGATACTCACTCAAATAAAAAATAAGAGACTAATGACCTCAATACATATAAAGCAGATCAAAATATCCCATCTCTCACAAACAGATCCTTTCCAGGTGCCAAAACGTCGAAGTAATTGACATAATTGTGAAAAAACAAAATACTGAATAAAATGTACCTAGGGAAGATTTTGGAAAAATAAATGACAGATATGGAAATATCACATAACCACCTTTCCAACTCCTATTTGTTTACGAAAAGCAGAGTCCATACGCAAAAGTTGTGCCCTCAGGAGTGCAAAAACATGTTCTGACTTTGACTGAGAAAAAAATATCAAAACAGTAACATTCAGAAATCACACCTACTCCATCAGATTGGCAACAGAACCAGCTTTCCGATGATATCTCTTTTCTGCAAAAATGACACCATATGCTCAAGATATGACCATTTTACTAAATATGTTCATTTAGGCTTTAAACCAAACATTTTATTAATTTGAAAAGTAAAAACTTAATAAAATATTCGGAAGTACCTTCATGGCACGAAAATCAAGGTAGCACATAGATTAAAAGGGCACATAAATTGATGCAAAATGGCAAGCAAATCAAGGTAGCTCAAAATTGATGTAGACATTAAAAAGATAGAACGAAAATCGACATGTCTGTACGGATCCGTACAATCATACAGATTTTTCTGTCCATTTTTTGAGATTCCCCAAAAACACTAAAAAATCAATTTTCAGCAAACCCTGTCATATTTTATATGAAAATATAGGTTTTTGGGCCTTCTGAGCACACCCATGAGGTCCATTTTGCACCAGCATGCACTGTTTCAGAGATCGAGGTCAAAATTTTTCAAAAAAAGATGGAAAACCCCTCTAATCTGGCAAAAAAAATTGGAATGAAACCCTTGCACAAAAGAAAACTCTGTAAGTTGATATCTTCAAAAAAAGAACATGCAGCCATAGATCTGGAGCTCTGATACCATGAAGAAGTTGAGAAGCCAACTTCACAGACCTCCAGGATAACCTGCATGCAAATAACCTGTCACAGAAAGAAGACATTCCAGACAAAAAAGAAAGGGTGCTCTAAAAGCTAAAAATGTATTAATCAGAGAGAGACTAAAATACAATGATCAATCCTTATAAAAGGAGATTGTGCAACCCTAAAGAAACCCTAATATGTAGACATTTAATAATTAATATAATTATTAAATGTCACAATATGCAAACTAAAGTGAAATCTTAAGAGAGGAATAAAGGTAACTTAATTAACATAATTAAGTTTAAACCTTTACTCTAACAGCTTGTTCCAACTAAAGTCTTTTATGGTACTCCTCCCTATTTGATCTCAAAACAAAATCTTTAAACTCTTATTTTTTACAAACTCATCATCAAAAATGAATTGTGAACATTCCAATTCCCTCACATCATTGAGGTTATCTCTCCCCATAGCCACGTCCAACCTGAACCTTTACTGAAGAAGTACAACAATATTTGGTCTTGGGGGGGATGGCATATATTGTTGAATTTCATCTGTGGTGATATGAACATCTTCACTTTCATCTGGATTGATGGGATTATCAACCAATAATGGTAGTTCAAATTTTATCCTCTTATGTGGTTTCTCTTTTAGGGGAGAATCAAAATCCACACTGATTATTTGATTGGAAGGAGAGGGAATGACCTGTGGTGGGTTTGATTGCACATTTTCTCTAATAAAAATCCCTTGGGGCCTTTTGATAGAAAGGTTAGGTCTAGGTCACTTTTCTAGTTTCTCTTCTAGGGTAGAGTCCTTACCTACAACTCTATCAAAATTCTTCAACACCACCTAAATCTTGGAAATTGGGTCAACAATATTAGGAAATGCTCCATGATAATCCTTATCATTCTCTATCTTAGCAACCTCTACCTTGATGAGTGCAATATATTTTTCCTTTTTATTTTTTTACCTCAGATTCATCCTTACAATTTCTTATGACATCTTCATTTTCATCAACTTGATGGCGAAAATCAGACCTTCTGATACTTTTCCTAACCTCATGTATGAAACCTTCGGGGTCAAAATCCCTGAATTTTAACTAAAATAACTTGTATTCCCCAATAATTTCTTTCAACCTACCTAAGTCATCTCTGGTTGAAGTGAAATCTAAGAAGGCAATAAGACAAGGGGGAAAAGAACCTTTCTTTTGTTTCCTTAAGTGAAATTGATCAGTCTCATTCAATTGCCATATAATTTCCATGAATGCCAACATGGGTGACACATATCTAGATAGCACATGGGGGGCTTGAGGGCACCCATAAATTATAATAACAACTAAGGTGTCATTTAGGTAATAATCTTCCCAATTATGTTATACTCCTAACTCTAGCCTCCTATGTTTGAGCCTAAGGAAATCCAAAATTTCCTTGTGCAATGTGATTCTAGGTAGACCCAACCTTACCATGACTTGTCTTACAAGGAAATTCTCAAAAAAAATAGTAGAACTCACTACAATGTTTGTCCCAAATATGGGTCCAACATTGCATTGGGAGATCATTTCCCTCTTTATCTTTCATGTTCAATTGTAAAACTCTGCTGAAATGATCTTTCCCTTTATTCAAAAGCATATGGAAAAGGAGAGAATACCACTTGAAAATCACCTCTAGATCCTTACCACTTTTCCTACTCTTAATGTACACTAATTGACTGTGAATAGCCTTAGCTAAAAAGTCAGCATAGTCAAAGTCACTATTGAAAAAAGGATGTTGTATATCAACTGCCATATACATAAGAGGTATCTACATTATTGAGCATGCATCTTCTCCCAACACTTGGCATAATGCCAAATATGTTCCTTGGAAATGGTCTTCAAAATACTTGACATCAAAAGGCTAAATTTCATTATCAAGGATTCTCAATTACTCTCCTTTGAAGCCTTTTTGTCTAAACCTAGGGATTCATTTCACTCTGAAGCTAATTCTATCTTTTTGGTATTTTTTTTCTGAAAAGGTCAACCATTGATATTTTGATGTAGGAGCATCCCTGGTTGTAAAACAATCTTGCATCAACCAAAAACAATTCCTTTCTTGCATTACATTCAATATTAGTTTTTGTATTTCATTCAAAATTTTACTGCATATTTGTTTCTCAGCTCATGGAGCAAGATATAGCATCTACACATTTCAAGACATCTATCACATATCCAAATTTCACATCATTTTCACATATCTATCAAAAGTTATATTGCTCTCAAAATTTCATTATATTTCCAATCAGAGCATTTGGGGCCGACTTGGCTTAGTTTCTTAGTGCAGGCCTATTCTAGATCATGTGGAGCTAAATAGGACATCATTAAAGAATCTTGGGTTCATTGGGACCTATCTTTAAGTTTTATAAGTTAACTCATTGCGCATGGAGCTAATTCTTCATATCTTATAGCCGACATTCATATTTGATCATTCATCAGCTTATTAACCCTTGTGGATGATGCAGATGTATATTGGAGCTTGAAAATCATTGTTATAAGCATTGGTAATCATTTAGAAGTCACTCATTTAGTATTAGTTTAAGGATAAGATTTAGACCATTACATTTTTACATAAACCCTTCAAGGGTATGTAATAAGGCCTATTGGCCAGTTGGATGTTTGTAAACACTTGTGGTCAGTGTGTGAGCCTTGGATACTCACCCTTGTGCCCAATTTTGCATGTAATCATTTTATATTAACAAAGATTCATGTTCATATATCAATTTTTTGTTTTGTTTCCACTGTGTTGACTCATTGCTACATGGTTTAGATTGTTCCTTCTGGAACCCTCCTATTATGACTACAACAAGTGGTATCAAAGAAAGTTTTGATTTCTAAAGGAATTCCTTGAGGTGAATAGATCATCGAACAAAGGAAGATTGTATCTATTTTCAATCGATCACTGATTGTGAGGAAGTTGAAACGCTTGTAGACAAATCATTGAATTGAGGAAGTTCTACCAATTCAAGAGGAGATATGTTGCTAAGGAGAGTGCCTGTTATAATGAATGTTGCTAGAAGAATGTATGAAATGTTGGAAATGATGTCAAAGATGTGAGTTATGTTAGGTGTTGTTGAAGAAGAGGGAAGGTGAGGCTTAAACCCCAAGAAAAATGATGAAAGTGATGATGAAGCAAAACATGTGAATCAAATTGCAGAAACCCTAGATAAAGAAGAAGATGAACTAGATCAAGTAAAGATGTTGAAAGTGATCTCAAATATTGGAAAGCAACCTAGAGTTGAAATTAAAAATTACACAGGAAATTTGAATCCTAAAGAATTGATTGTTGGATCAATGAAATTGAGGATTACTTTGAATATGAAGAAATTAAATATCTGGAAAGAGTCAGATTTGTGGAAGGAAAGTTGAAAGGACATGTTTTGTTATGGTGGAAAGAATTTGAATTAGACCAAAATAGAAGAGGCAAAGAAAGAATCATCAAATGGGATAGAATGGTGAAAAAGTTGAAGAATCAATTCATACCAACCATGAATTGGAATTGTTGAAAAGATTGCAGAACCTGAGACAAAAGGATAGATCTGTGAAGGAATACACTGAAGAACTCTACAAGATGATAATTTGAACTAGTCATAATGAAGCAAGAAAATAAAAGGTGGCAAGATACACCAATGGATTGAGAACAAAAATTCAAGAAGAATTGAGCTTGGTAAGGATGACATCTGTTGAAGAAGCATATAAATTTGCATTGAAACTTGAAGAGAAGTTGAACAAGAAGTTTAAACAAATACGAAGAAGTGCAAGAGGAAGATTTCAGAAGAAAATAAACAAAGATTCAAAACCATACCGAAGTGAATAAAAGGATGCTAATCCATACCACAGAGGCAAAGAAGATAGAAATTTTTACTGCAGTGATAGAGGAGGTCATAATTCTTACCAAAACAATGGATACTAGAGAGATGAAGGAATATTTGAGAGAATATCATCCAGAGGAACCTATTTCAAGTGTGGAGGTGAAGGAAATAGAGCATTGGAATGTCATCAAGGAAGTACTGGAAAGAAACTAGAACATATTGGAAGAGCAGCATATGTGGAAGAGGAACCTGTTGAATCCCCTAGAATAGTTGGGAAGCCAGAGAAAGGTGAATCATTGGTGATGAGGAGAGCTTTGATGCATGAAGAATTAACTGAAGAACAACCGCAAAGGAAAAGTCTATTCAGAACCAGATGTAAGTTTGAAGGAAAGGTCTGTAAAGTTATCATTGATAGTTGTAGCACTAATAATATAGTTTCAGAGGAGATGGTAAACAAGTTGAATTTGAAGAGATTGAACCAAACCCCTATAGGATAGCATGGATTTAAGATGATCATAAAATATTGGTGAATGAACAATGTTTGGTGAGATTTCATATTAGATCACATAGGGATGAAATTTTGTGTGATATTATGCCTATGGATGCTTATCATTTACTATTAGGAAGACCATGGAAATATGATAGAAATGCTATTCATGATGGAAGAAGGAACAATTACACTATGACATAAAATGGAAGAAGAATCAAGTTGATACCTTTAGAAGAAGAGGAAAAGGCTAAATTTTGTGGCACTTCCATGCTATGTTTGGTAGATGGAAGAA
>VDFB02130752.1:0-36724 GCA_007258455.2 Sequoia sempervirens
CCACACTATTCAATAAAATGTAAACCCACATTTTAAATTTTATTACAAAGGGAGATTCTTTCATAATCTTTCATTCACTCTTCTCCATTAAAAACTTGTGTAAATAAGAACAACTTTAATAAACAAATCAACATTCCAAAATCAAAGATCATGATATTTTAAACAAGCTTTATTATGCAACTAACTAAACATTTACAAATAATCATGTTAACATTTCTAATACCAATTACAATGTTTATAAAATTGTTAGCTATTATCCCATCACATGCAAACATTGTTAAGTCAATCCAACACTTTCCCAAGTGAATTGCTTGGTCCTATAGGCTCTCATTCAAAGTTTTTATTTTAGAATATCTCTTGTATGCACCCTTTGAAGCTTGGTTTCAAGTCTCTTGTTGAGATTCCAAACAAACTTTGCAGCTTGATCTAGCTTGATCTCAAGAATGCACATGTGCTTATTTAAGTGAATACAAGAACACAATTTGAATAGGTAGAAGATGGTCCTTAATCCTCTTCACAGGGTTAAATTTCTACAAGTAATACAAAAAAAAGAAGTTTAAACTTTAATTAGATGGTGAGGTTTCCATGGAATGGACAACAATATTAATAAAGCTTATTTAAATAGAGGTGATTACACTAAAATCTATTGAAAAAGATGCCAAAACGTATTAATGAAGTAGATAATTTTGATCATGAAGATTTTCATTTTATTGGATAAAAGTTGAACACAAATATTCAGAAGAATTGTTCAACAAAAACTCCATTAGAGATGTTGTCATCCGTATCATATTTCAAGTAAATTGTTTGATAAAGTCATATGATACTGACAACATAATATAATAGACAATTTTGTTCATAAACCCCTGCGTGGGTGGGAGCCCCCCTGGAAGGTAGATGCCGTTGGGTTCGCCCCCTTCCCAGTTATATGGGGTGAGGGGGCCTTGGATGGGGGAGCCAACGGCGAGGTAGATTATTTGTAGGGGTCCGAGCAACTATATATCATTTGATTGAGTAAAAGTTGAATCAAAATATTTTAGAAGAATTGTGAGAATAAACACCATTACTAAGAGGCATTGCCATCCATGTTCTATTTAAAATAGATTCCTTCATAAAACAATATAATACTCAATTAATAATTATTTTATTATTAATCTAAAATGAATACGTAATTTCATTTATATTCTATGAAGCGTAGAAGACTAGCCGGTAGCAATTGAATAGATGATCTTGTGTATGGCGACTCAATGGACGCTGGCAATGATGAAGCAG
Source organism: Sequoia sempervirens (assembly GCA_007258455.2). Taxonomy (NCBI): domain Eukaryota; kingdom Viridiplantae; phylum Streptophyta; class Pinopsida; order Cupressales; family Cupressaceae; genus Sequoia; species Sequoia sempervirens. The sequence goes on from VDFB02130752.1 coordinate 1,270, forward strand.
AATTAAGACACTTAAAAGAGAATGCAAAGACTGTGTAGATGAAGTTAGAATGGAGGAAGTTATTCTTCAATAAAAAAACACCCATTTCTAACAGGAGCTCCAAATCTTATTGAAAATGGACTCCATGAAGCCAAATCGAGCAGAACAAATGGGTATTTAAGTAACTGAAACTCTTTAAACAATCATGGCAACTGCTATATTTTATTCATCATGTAGAAACAAAAAGCTTATATAATATCAGAGCAAATTCATTTATTAGTTGATAAACAGATCATTTATTTAGTATGCTTATGGACTGCATATGATCTATAACACTTCTACCCAAGAACATATATAATAAAAAATATATACCAAATATCGATCATTGGTTGTTATATTGGAACTATGCTACGGTGCAGGTACAGAATTCAGTTATCTGTGTATTGGCACTAGTCGAATTTGTGCAAGAGAGTCCAATAAACTGAGTCACAGCGCAGGGCACAGGAAAAACCATTCCACTAATTTGTATATTTGGTGTTGCAGATTCAGAAAAAGTATCCCCTCCTGTAGAGCCATTATATGCACCAGATTATACAGAATTCTCAATACTAGTTCATAAATATAATAGCATTCGCAACAGTCAAAAATAAAAAATAAGAATCCAGAACTATTGGAATTGAATAATTACCTGTGGTCAGGGATTCGAATGGCATGTCTTGCACAACATTATCCGTATTCACATTGTTTAATGGGATACCTTCAATGGAAATGAGTATGGTTGTAAATATAATACATATCCCAACCAGAGGAATTTTTCCAAAGCTTTTCATCTTGATCTTCAACGAAAACACAACAATTTCCCACTATAACCACGAATGCAGCTTGAGACTTTTAGGGTGATGATGGGAATGGCTGTAAGCTGGGTTATATAGTGAAAAAAATTGTTGTAGGTGGTATGGTGGGAAGAAAAAACAGAGCTCATACTAGCAGTGTGAGGAGCATAAAATCTGGAAGGCCAATTGCATGGGCCCTGAAAATAGTGATCGCATAAACGTACGTAACCTCATAAGTAAACTTTTACGAAAATGATGGAATCTTTAATATATTCTATCTCAAAGTAAAGCGTAAATTTAATCTTATTCGATTAACCTCAAAACTAATTAAAGCACACACAATCAAGCTCGAATTAGGCTATAAGTAAATTAGAAGAGTTGGGAATAATAATTTCGAAGTACTTTTTGAAGAAATTAAATGTGAATGAGAGTTATATTTGGGTTTTGAGTTCAAAAACAAGAAATGGATATTAGAGATTTGTAGAATTAATTTGTTATAATATATAAAATTGATGTTGTAAGACTGGGAAAATCATGTTTAGGAGCTTGAAACTTGCACAACAATCACCAAACTATTAGTAACAAGTTAAATTCTCAATCCAAGCAACATAAAACAAATGAGCATAAATGAAATGGAATAACAAATAGTTCAACCCAATATACCCTTATGCCATCATTGAATAACATCTGTTGCCCTTCTCCTCTTTGTTTTGAAAGATTTTGTGATATGTTGCTCTCAGATTTTGGAGTCCAAAATTTAAAGACTTATGACAATAATGGCGGCAAAGATTTGAAGACGGTGGTTAGAGAGAAATGGAGATCGAAGCTCAAATCTATAGATGAAGAGTGGCAAAATGGACGAACAAGATTGAGTAGAGAATGGATGGCTGAGATCAAATGAGACAACTTTGATGGGAAAGTTGCTCATTCGAAAAATGGCAAATGTAAGAGTTGCCCATTGGTGCAGGAGCACCTAAGAAACACTAGGCAGTTACACTAGGCAAATAGGAAATCTAGGATGAATTTTTTGTTTTTGATGTGTTATCATGAAGGTCATGTTGACCATTGAGTAGAGGAGATAGCTTAGGGATATGTTTGATCTCTAGGATAAAAATTGAGGAAGGGTGGATGAGTTTAGAAACTCATTTTACTTGGTTTACTAGAAATTGGCAAAAGTTGCAAAATGTTTGCCACAATGTAACTGATATGCCTGACCAAGGGGAGGCATAACTACTTTTGTTGACCTATATAGGGTGTGCCTCGACCTGAGAGCAAGGTCGGAAGCATTTTACTTTGATTGGAGTTTTTGAATTCAATAAAAGACAGTGTGTTTTAGAGTGAATTTGCTATTTTTTGCTTTGTAGTGAGCTTTAATGGATTAATCTTGGCACTGTAACTTGGGTAGAATGTAGTGTGGTAGTTTTCCAAGCATTGTGTGACATTAATTAGCTTCTTTATTCAATTTCAATCACTGTTTGTAAATAGTTTTTATTTCATCCTGTTGCTGGTTTGAACCAAACAGTTTTGAGAAAATGGAGTATTAGTTCACTTTCCCACCATACAAATTGTACGACCCTTTGGGAACAGTGACTAGACTCCATGTATGTATATATGGTAGGATTTAGGGTTTGTGTGAGTGCAGGAGCTGTTGGAAAGGTCTTGCCCTAGGCGAGCCAGGGAAGTGCCCGGCTAGGAAGAATTAAGTGCAGAGCACATAACTTGCAGGGGTGACAAATTCTTGATAAATTTCCTTTTTGGAGAAGGAAAGTGTGAGTTTTTCCAAGACCTGGTGATCAGGAGGAAGCTCCATCAATCTATTTGGTGTGAGAAATGCTTAACAATTTGGAAGCAGCCAGAAAAGAGTTTAAAAGACCTAGTTTTGGCTCATTTTCAAGTGAGGGCTTCGTACAGACAGTTGAGACCTAAGACCTCAAAAATATTTGAGAGGTGGGCACATGAACCAAGAATCCCAAGAAAAGATTGGGGTGTACTTGGAAAATATTTGGAAACAAACCTAATTTCTCGGAGAAGGAGGCCTAATTGGGGCTCCTAGGGCTAGTAGCCTTTAAAACCCTAAATGAGGGTTTGGTGGAAGCGGCCAAGGAATGGAGTTAGGTGGACTCTCAAGAACCATAGTAGGATGGATTACAGTCATTAGAAACACCTGCACACCCCTGCAAAGTTTAATTCTTTAAACTGGAGGTTTGTAGCCTTTAGGGTGGATTAAGGGCTAAAGATAGAGTTGCAAGTTTGCACCAAGATTTGACTTGGTAGGAAGAATCTGAGTTGATAGTTGGGTTGTCAAGGAGAAATCATGGGACCCTAATAAGGAGAGGTCCTATAGGTTTCAAGTGGTGGAGTGAACACACCCTAGGAGTCTTCCAAGCAAGACCCAGAGCATGAAACAGTGATTGTTTCATCCAACCTCCCTATCACCCATTTTTGAAATAGAAGAATGGAAGGGAAATGTGGAGTGGGAAATAGAAAGATGTAAGAGTTAAGTTGAGAAATTCAAGGAAATGGGAGAGTTAAGTGAAAGAAAGAGGCAGTCAAGTGGAAAGGGTCACTCAAGTGAAATAGAAAATAATGAAATAGAAGAGTTAACCCAAAAAAAATAGAAAATAAAAGAATTAAGTAAAGAGGAAATTGTGACAAGTTTTCCAAAATAAAATAAATAGAAATACATTTATTTTTGATGTCATGAATAATTAATTAAATTAATTATAGAAGAAGCTTAGGTTAAGATGATTAAATAAACAATAATATTTATTTAATCATTGATGAAATTAAATTAGGGATTAAATAATTAAATAATAATTATTTAATCAACGAAATGATGAGAGAGAGAATAATTAGAATTATTTAATTATTGAAATGTGATATAAAAGACCAACATTTAGTCTAGATGAAAATTAGGCGTTAGATGGAAATCGGGATAGACGAAGAATTAATAAAAAAAAATGCTCTTGTAGACTTGGGTAATTCTTGCTCGTTCTATAGCCATGCCTCTAAAACATCATCGATATTAGTAGTGTTATCATCACTTTCTAATTAAATCTCTTTGGAACTATTACGATATTCCTCTTCTTCTATTCAATGGGTAACTTTTAGATAGAATAGAGGTTCCTTAGATCTTCTTTGTCTCTGTCTTGTGTAATTTCTTCTACATAAGTTCTATCTTCTCTTTCTCTGCTCGAGAAATGTGAACTATTCTATTGTCATTTGCTAAGGAGATTTCTTCTTTTTTAGAGTCTACTGCACCATTAGAATTCACAAACCATTTCAGCCCAAGTAGTGCTCTAAAAGTGTTGAAAGGTTCCTTCATCTCCATGAATTCAAAATCCACAATTTTGGTAACTCCTTTTATGTTTACATCAATGTTCTTCCATGTGTCTAATGTTTCCATGCCAAACCCATAGGCTAAACTAATGTTCATAGGTATTCAGATAATAAGTTTAGGTCTTCCTAGCCTTTCCCAAGTAGTTTTCAGAATGATGTTGAGGTCTACCCCTAAATCAATCATTACATGTTTAACTTTATTGTTGTTTAGATTTGCAATAATTAATAGAGGACCATTTTTTCAATTTTGGTCTTTTATGATTTGATGTACTTGTTGTTGGTTTTATTTATTTCAATACTTCCCTAACTATTTTAATTTTACTAAAAGATCCTTTTGTTGGGCCAATGAGGCGAAACTCTTCAACATCTTGCTTCTTTTGAAAATTGTGCAATTTCATCCTTTTGTTGTTGTATAATGTGTTTTCTTGATTTCTCCACTATTTTCTCATGTTGTTTCTTATTTGGTTGGAAGTGTTCATACTCTTCCTCTCTGTTTGCTTATGATTCCTCAATTATTTCTTCATATTCCCTTATATTCTTTTTGATATCCGTTCCAAGCCTAGTTTGTTGGATATGGCATTGATGAATTTGGTTATAGGCTTTGGGATTTTTGAAAATTAGAAAATTGTGAGAAGCAGGGATGCCATATTCAATGAGAAAGTGTTGTACAAAGATTTGTTGCTGCAACATGAGAAGAAAGAAAATGATTATGCAGTGTTGGATGATATTCCAAACAATGATGTTTTAGTGGTTCCTTATGCTCTGCAACAACAACAACAACAAAAACCACAAACTCCTGTGAATGTTAGACGATCTTCAAGGATAAGTAGACCTCTAGAAGGATTCTCTCCCTCTTTGTATACTATTTTGTTAATTGATGCTAGTGAACTAGACTATTATGATGAAGCTATGCAGGTGGATAACAAGGTTTAGTGGGAGCATGGAATGAAAGAATAAATGGACTCCTTGCTAAAAAATAAGACTTGGGAATTATGCAAGTTGCCTGCAGGTAAAACGACATTACCAAACAAATGGGTTTATAGGCTAAAAGAGGAGGATGGAGGTAAGAAGAGATTTAAATCCAGATTAGTTGTAAAGGGATTTGCACAGAAAAAGAGTATTGATTTTGATGAGATTTTTTCTCCAGTTGTTAAAATGACTTCTATTCGTATTGTTTTAAGTATTGTGGCTGCTGAAGATTTGCATTTAGAACAGCTTGATGTTAAAACAATCTTTCTCCATGGTGATTTGGAAGAGGAAATATATATGGAACAGCCACAAGGATTTGAGGTCAAAGGCAAGGAGAAACTAGTGTGCAGATTGAAGAAAAGTTTATATGGCTTGAAGCAAGCACCTCGAAATGGTACTTGAAATTTGATAGTTTTATGGCTGAGCAAGGCTACAACAGGTGTAATTCTGACCATTGTGTTTATTTTAAGAGGTTGGATAATGACAGCTACATTATTTTATGTTTATATGTTGATGACATGCTTGTAGTAGGGTCTAACATGGATCACATAAGTGAGCTAAAACAATAGTTAGCAAAATCTTTTGCTATGAAGGATTTGGGGGCAGCAAAACAAATCCTTGGTATGAAAATTTGTAGAGATAGGAAAAACAAAATTGTTTTTATCTCAGGCTAATTATGTTGAAAAGGTGTTGCAGAGATTTCATATGGAGAATGCAAGAAGTTGTCAGCACACCTTTTCCTAGTCATGTTAAATTGACTAAGGATATGTGTCCAAAGACACAAGAGGAGGAAGGAAAAATATCCAAGGTACCATATGCTTGAACTGTAGGTAGTTTAATATACCATGGTATGCACAGACTAGATATTGCACATGTCAGAAGTTGTTAGCATTTGAGTCATCCCGAGTTGAGCATTGGAATGCGGTAAAATGGATTCTTAGGTACTTGAGAGGTACATCCAATAAATGTTTGTTTTGGGGCTCTAATACTAATTTAAAAGGCTATGTTGACTTAGATTTGGTAGGGATATAGATACTAGGTGGAGTACCATAGGTTATGTATTTACAGTTGGTGGGACAACAATGAGTTGGATTTCTCGATTGCAAAAGGTGGTTGCTTTATCCACCACAGAGGCAGAGTATGTTGCTGCAACAGAGGCGACAAAGGAGATGATATGGCTGCAAATTTTCATGGAAGATTTGGGAAAACAACAGATTGAAAATTACTTGTTTATAGATAGCTAGAGTGCTATACATCTTGCAAATAATTCTACCTTGCATCCTAAAACAAAACAAATACAGCTTGAGATATCACGTATTTGGTCGGTGTTGGAGGATGGACAGGTCAAGCTGGACAAGATACATACAGATGCCAATCCAACAGATATGTTTACGAAGGCGGTGAAAAGGGAGAAGCTAAGCTCCTCTTCAGCTTCGGTTGGCCTTCAATGTTGAATTCACGTATAATAGAGTAGTAGGATCCAAGGTGCTTATTTCTAGTGGGAGCTGTAAGTGCAATAGTGTCATCTAGGATTAGTCTCCAAGTGGGAGATTGTGTTTGTGTGGAGCCTGATCAGTCTCCAAGTGGGAGATTGTTGGTATGTGGTGACTAATCATGCTATAATTTACACCCAACTTAGGGTTGGGCTGGGCCTCGGGCAGGGGTTTAGGGGTGGCAACCCCCGAGAAATTTCTTTTTCCGTTTTATTTGCATCATCAGTGAAAAAGGAAAAATACCAAAAAAGAAAAAAAAATTGACTTTGTAAAACCATAATTCTAGAAGCTTCTAAAAGACTTGTTATAAGGGGTTGGGATGGGTGTTACAGTATGTGGAAAAATGCAGTTATTCACAAGGTTGTAATAAGTTTTGCATTGGATAATAAAATCATTGGATGGATGCGGTTTTGTGGATGTAGCCTGGATTGGGTGAACCACGTTAAATTCGCTGTGTTATAATTTATTTTGTGTGTTTTAGTTTCTCTGTTTATTAATCAAATCTGCATTTAATTGTTAGATATCTATCTTTCTAACCCTAACATAGTTAGTATTGTGGCTTTGGTTTTCTTCATCCCAAATTTTCTTTTTTAATATACGATGGTTTTTCTCCTCTAGAATAATCCTCATATGATGTATTATAGGGCTAGTTGTCTATTATTTTACAACTCTTGATTCCTTGTGGTACTTGTCTAATCACTCTAGTTCCTTTATTTCCTTACAATTCATCACTCCTTAAATGTGGTGGATTTTGATAATACTGTCGATCCTTATCACACTTGAACATGTCATGTGAGTCATCTCTGCAAAAGGGACATCTTATTTTTATTTTCCCAACACTCTATAGCATAATGACCTATTTTCCCACAGTTATAGCATGTGTCACTTTGTTGGAAGTTGTTTCTATTGTGTCCTCTTCCTCCTCTATAATTAGATTGTCTATTATCACTTGTGTATTCTTGTAGTAAGCCATTTTGTAAGCAAATGCATTCATGTTGTCCCTCCATTGTGGTTATCTGTATCTTGTGTCATATAGAGGTCTCTTTGCCAATCCCTTGATATATGTCATGGTTTTTTCTATGTCTGTATTATAGTTGTGGTGCATAGGGCATTGAGGATAAGAGTGGTTTTGTGTGTTCTAGACCTAAAATTGATTTGTCAGATAGTCCTTGGTGAGGTGACTATCCCATTCTTGACATGTCCCATAGTAAATTGAGTTAATTTTGGTTGGAACTATCTTTAGTTCCACATGAAGTATGGTAGTGGTTCTATCTCCTTGGGCCTTAGGATAGTCATTCTAGATGTGCCCTTCTCATGAGCAATATGTACACTATATTTCTTTGGTCTTCTTTGGTTCTCCCCTTAGTAGGATTAAGTTTTTTATTATTAATTGCTCTAAACCATAACTTATAGTTTCTCAATATTCTCCTTTATATCATCTTTCTATGGCCTGCACCAAGTTTGGGCTTTACTGCGATAAGCCATAGTAATCAAATCTATGTAGGTGTTGAATATCCTGCCATCTAAAGCTCCTCTTATATCTTTTTGAAGTCTAGAAATAAACCACTCTATCTTTTGTTTCTCTATTAAGGGTTCTTCTAGTTTGTGGAAAACTTCTTTGAATCTTTTATCATATTGTTTGATTGATTCATCTTCCCTTTGTACTAAATCTCTCATCTTACTCACACTTTTGTTGGATGTATAGAGTATCAAAATTAGCTAAGAACTATTGTTTTACCTCATCCCAAATTTTCCCATGTTGAGGATATATTTTCTTGTACCAATCTAATACATTTTTCTAGAGAGGATACAATCTCAAGTAATTTTGGTTTATCTTTGTCAATATCTTGCATTTCCCATAGTGATCTTCTTATAAAAATATGTGTGATGTTACTTTGATTGTATCTTTTCCAAATATAGGGATCTTAATTGAAAAATCCATTTTCTCTTTTCTCTCTTTATTCCTAGCTTTCTAGATTTGTGGACTAGGTGTTTCTTCTTTCTCTTTCTTTACTTTTCTAATAGTATAGATTTTTTGCTCTCTACCCTTATCTCTTGCTAGTTTTATATCAAAATATTCTTTTCCTAGGATTTCTTCCCACTCTTCTTCTTTCGTTGTTTTCTTATCTCATTGTATCTCTTCTCTTATAATTCTCCAACTCTTATATGGTTGAGGGGATGGATCCTAATCGGAGTATTTTGACTTTTCAAAATATCTTTTCATTTTCTTGTTTGTTAGTGTCATTTTATTTGTTTGTAAACATAATTTTCTACCCAAAATCAATCTATTCTTTTTACTTTTCCTTAGTTATCTTCTTCTTTTAACTTTCTTATGCTTCTATTGACTAGTTCTTTTAAACGATTTTCTTGAATTAATGGGGTTTTCTCTCGGGTATTCAGAAATTCCATAAATCTTATATCATTCAATTTGATAGCAAGGTTCAATAGAGTTGGAAGGTTGCACAGTAGTAATGGATTTTTTGATTTATTACAAGGTCCTAGTAACAATCTTTTGGATTCTCCATAGTCATCAATATTCTTCTTTAAACTAGTTATCAGTTTTCTTGCTTTCTCCCAACAATTTGTAGATCTTTCTTAAGTTTCCAAATTCTCTTATTCTCCTTTTTTGTTTATTTGGAAGCACCCCCTTTGGCGCATTCAACAACACCCTTTATGACACACTCATTTCTCGTCTTTTCCATAATTTCCATTATCTTGTGATGTCTCTTCTCTCTTTCAATTATTTGTTGGTGTATTTTCTCTTCTCTATTTGGGCTTGTCGTGTTTAGTTTTCTTACAAACTCAATTTATTCTTTAGTTTATCTTTTGATTGTCTTATCTCCATTTGCCATGGGTGTGTTTGATTTGGAGTTTTATTAATCCTTTTATCGCTTCCCCTAGTAGTTATTTGGTATCTTTTCTTGTAGGAGTCACATATCTTTGTATATCCCTTTTGGAATCTTCCCCCTTTCCATTTTCCATCCGTTTGGTTCCTAAACCCCTCTCATAAGGTAAGTGCCAAGAGGATCTAGTTTCTCATATTTTCATATCATTCTTAATTATCTTCCTTCTCTACATTATCTTTCTTCTTTGGATTCTATTTTAAATTTAAAACTTTAGGGTGTTCTATTCTTTATATCACCTAACTAGGGTCCTAACAACAAAACCAATATTAGCAAGAAATATGGGGAAGCATAGACTGAAGTTTTGAGCCCCAAATATTTTCTAAGGGTTGTAGCTTATACCCTAGACTCAACAATATAAAGATGAACATTGATGCAATCAAATATAAGATTAATCATTTACATATTACAAAACAACAAACAACACCATAGAGATATAATTATAGTATCTTTTGTATTAATCAGATCAAAAATAGTATATTTCTATATCTTCTCCTATACCCTTGCTTATCTCTTATCTAATCTTAATACATAGGTTCTTTCACATACATATATCTCTTATCCCCCTTTTACATATATATTTCCTTACATATTTTTATCTCTCTCTACTTCTTCTTCTGACATTCATATATTTCCTTATACATATATCTATGGGATGGGATGTGACCTATCTATCCTACACCTAGTATATATGCTATGTTTATAATATTATGTTCCATAAATCTGCTTTGCACCAAAATATGGCATGATTTCTCGGCCTATGTATTCATTGTCTTGTTTTTTAGCTAAAAAGTTGTATTAAGTGACCATGGGTACAAAAATTGAACCAACAATAGTTACAAAAAAGAGACAAAGGTATTACATACTTGATGAAGCCTTTAGTGCAATATGCATGTCTATATATCTCAAATATCCTCATCCAAATTGAGTTTTGCACTACACCCAATCAAATATGGATTCATTTGGAGACCTTATTTGGGAAGCATGATATATTGCAATGTTTTTAGCTAGAGAATAAAATTATTGGTTTGAATCTTACTGTTTTGATAGAATCCAAGAATTATTCACAAAAATAAAATATCTTAGATTACAATTTACATAGTGTGGTATTGAGAAATAAGACTTGTAATTGACTATTTTCATCCTTTCCAAGCTTGTTCTTGATTATTGAGCTTTTGTTTCTACCTTCTATGCTATTAGATCTATGCTCTTGGTACTGCATCCTTTATGTTTTCACTTGATGGTTTTTCTTCATGTCTCACCAAGGAGCAAGAAAATTTGGTACATATGGGAACATTAAAGTCTTCCAAACAATAGGCTCTTATTGCAACTCAAAGCACAAAATATCAAAAGGCTTAAAATAACAAAGGTGAGAAATAGAAATAAAGGGTTTTTCAAGAAAAATATGAAAGGAAAGGAATAACATTAAAAGAATACATATAATTCCTCTTCCTCCTCATTTAAACAAGAATCATCTAAGGAGAGACAAAAATGTGCATATTAAAAAGAGAAGGGACATGATGAGAATCAATGTTATGAAAAATAATTTGATGAGTTGAAACACCTTCTTTAGAATAACAATATTAAGTTGGGCCTTCATTTATTTCATTTGTTGCATCCTCTTCTTTGATATCATCACTTGTATAATCAGATTCAAGTGGAATGAAAATTATAACAAAAAAGATGAAATTAAATGCACTCTTTACATCTACCAATATTTAGTCAAGACAATGACATCTTGATTGAGGATTCTAACATTACATGGCTTCATGATAGGGCATGTTCTCTTCATTTGAGCCTTGAATTTTACCACATACAAGAGGAAAAAACATATATATGAGTATTTTTGGGAAAGGATCTATTAATATTTATGATGACACATTCTATGATATACTTTGTTCTCCTTCACTATCAATCAATCTCCTTTCCATCTATCATATTACACATTGTGGGAAAGGAAATATTGTCAAGTTCACACCTAACTTAGTTCTTATCAGAGGATTTCAAAGTAAAGATATTGTTGTTGTTGGGATCATTTATCATGCATCTTGATTGTATATATTTTCACATTTTTCTTCAAATGATCTTGTAATAGATTTGACTAGTATACACTCTCATGCATCTAGAGTGGATCAAATACCTAAGGAAAAGTTTGGCTAGTTGATTTACTCTGTGCACTTTCATCCACCTTAGTTCTTGATAATTGTGTTGAGATTCTATATCTTCCACCTCCTACATCTTTAGTGATTAATTCAATTCATATTGATGTCACTGATGAGATTTGGTGACTGTATCTCATTTTCATACAATATTGCTACATCTCTCTATTTTCATGAACTTAGTATGTACTTAATGCATTATTAAATACCTTTAAATATTTTAATAATGATTTTTTTTTAGTTCTTGCTCTTTCATGGTTGAAATTTCTTTGATGATTGTATGATTTCTTGTTTATATGCATACAAATCTATGTTTTTGGGACAAAGGTAGCTACAAGATCTAGAGAATGAGAATTTCAAATCTCTCTAGATCTAGTCATAAGGGAAAAGTGACTAAATTCAAAGTAGGTCACAAAGATCCAAAATTTGTTGTAGATATCTAGACCATAGTTCATAGTGTTCTAGAATAGTGTTCCAAGTAATGAGTTGTTTATGGCTTGACCAAATGCATCCAAACTTCAATTTTGCATTAGCTTAAGGAGGTCCTTTCAAAAGGATAATCAATCCTAATCTAATAGAAGGAAGTGATCCTTAAGTATTCATTTCATTTTTATATTATCTTTTATCAAATGTCGTTATAATATGTTATAACGTTCATCGTTCTTTTATGTCAACTTGCAGGCATTCATAAAATCATAAAAAATATAAAATTAAATAAAAATATTTATCTTTTAGCATTTCCTTTCCATAAATTAATTATGTTCTTTTTTTTAGCATCTACATATTACTTCCCATGCATTATTCTAGCATAGATGAGCCTTTCTCTTATCTCGGACTCAACATTTCTTTTGACATGTATGTTAGATGGATAATAGCATAGCTAATTGTTTTCATCATGAGTTTTTATGTTCTAAGAAAAACAATAGGAAGTAGTATCTTGGTTGGAATTTTTTTTGTCATTGTCAAAACTTAGGAATAGGATCATTATCTTGAAACCCCCAAATCCTTACTATAGATAGCTCTAGATACCAACCCAAGTTGATAAAATTAAATGATAGGAAATTAGATTACTACAATGACCCTATCATTTTTGACACCATTTCTAAGGATTAACTATTGGTAGGGTTTTTAACTAGATTCATGTAGTTTGTGAGTAGATGTAGAGACTCTTTAGGATGATCATAAAGAAGCCCCTAGTTAGCACAATAGAAGAACTACACTTAAGATCCATCCTAGGCGAGTCATCAAACTAATTATCAAGTCAAGAATCACATACAAACCCTACACCTTGAACCACCATGGCATAAATTTTTTTTGGTGATGAGGGACTAGCCAATAGGACCTTCTCATATCCAATTTCCCTAAATCCTAAAATAAATGAGCCCCCTATGAAAAAATATCCCCCTCAGTGTTACCAATATTTAGAGGAATTTTTTTAATATCCTGGTCAATTTCTATTAAAATTCAAAGTCATATGATAGAACTAGATGACTATGGGATTGCCAAATAGAAATTGAAACTCTTCCCATCCACCTTGAATGAATCAACCTTGTGCTAGTTTGTGGTACTAACTATTGTGCCCTACACACATGCCTAGTTGAAAAGAGGACTCCTTTTTTTGTCACTATTAAGTTTTGATTTTGGGTTTTTGTGATTTTGTGTAGGGGTTTGAAGGTCTTAGTCTTAGAGGTTAAGCAAAGGGGTCTGGTCATTAATATTTTGGAGTAATTTAAAGGTTTTAATAGTCTTGTGAGGAGTTGCAGAGTTTTTAGGTTCATCTGGATAGGTCATCTTTCCCTGCAATGAACTCAACCATCCAAAAAGTCCACAATGATTCCAAACTTATATATCTTGTTGTCAAGTGTAAAAATCCAACTACCACACAAAAATATCCATATCCCCTTGATTTTCCTTCAAATGGTCATAGAACCATTAAAATTTTATAGCCAGTTCAAATTACATGTAATTAATTTTAAGTGCTAGCCACCCTATTGGGTATGGTGTTGCTTTAATGTCTCAAGTTGGTTGAAGTATATATCATTTTATTTAGGATTTTGTGCTTATTTTAGAAATTGGTAACCTTTTTTGACACTTTGGAGTGAATCTTTGCAACTTGAAGTGCATTTTCTAGTGAAGGTGATAGATCAAGTAATTGTTCTGATATTTTTCCACCTTCTATCTTGTAGGTTCCTATTTCCTTTGCTCTAGTCTTTTATTTGCAAAACTTTGAATATCAAATGTTGGCCTAGGGTTTGGTTTAAGTAAATTTTAAATTTCAATTTGTATATTAATGTTGGCCCCAATTGTAGAAAAACTTGAAGCTTGAAATACTAACATCATCTTAAGTATGTTTAGATTAAAATTAGGTATAAAATTAAAGATTGAGTCATTGAATATTTTCCCTAAGCTGATTGTGCAATTGATGCTCTAGGTTGAACTCTACCATGATAGACTAGACCAAGGTTCCAACTATGGCTTTTAAAGAATATTTCAATATTAGATAATTTTGAGGTATTTTGGTTTATGAACACTAAGATCTAGCTTGAAAAGATTGAAATTTAGGTTTTCAATTCTATGAGTTTAAGATGAATATTTAATTAGGGTCATACAGATGAATGGACCTTATCCTTTTTATTGTCAAATCCCCACAATCCATATATCTACCAAACTTCTGCAAAAGTACCTAGCCTTTGCCAAAGTCATAATTCTCTTAAGCAACTTTTATTCTGGAAATCCACTTATCTTCTACATTTATTTTCCTCTTAGTAAAATTCTCACACCATCCATATTTCTGCATCACCTTAATCATCTAGAAAATTCCACACATTAAATAGTTGTAAAGTTTCATGAATCATCAGCTTTTATCCACATACCTTCAATTTTTTTTTGCAAAATCCTCCATCATTACATTTTTTCACTTACAACTAAGTCCACTTTTGTACTTCATTTATCCTTTGTGCAAGTATTTTTAAGATCTAAATCTCCCACTTCTCTGGAATAATCACTTAAGGTCTAAATCTCCATAATTTCTTATTATTGCAGGATTTCGATTGGGGTAGGGATTCTTTTGCATGCATTCTATTCTTTCGCAAGTTTAGACAAATTTTTGCAATTAACTTCAATGTAAAATATTTGTTGTAGAGGTGATTCTCAAGGTTTTTTTGGTGTAATTCTCTACAAAGGAATACACCTATGATTTCTCCCTAGAATTTGTTACCCCTAAATCTTTGTAAAAGTTTGATAAGCAATGAATATACATATTTTTAGTAAACTTTGAGTGAATTTTTAATATTTGAACTTGAATATTTAGATTGTAAGAATGAAATGTTGAATATTTTTTCTATTGTACAAATTATAGCATATGATAATTATTAAGGTTCTTGCATAAGATATCTTTTGTTATTTTCAAGAGGTATTTATTAAGTTTATTTTATGCAGATCTAAATGACGAGGGTAAAAAAAAGTGAAGTATGAATTCAAAAGGTTCTTTCCCAAGACTAAGATATGGAACATAGGACACGTAGATATGAAACATTTTAGAGAATGTATGTTTGGTAGTAATCCTAACCAAATGTTAGGAAATTAGTTGATAATGGGATTACTCAAGTAGTGGGCTTCCCCACTTCAATCCAATGTCCTGACTTGATAATTTAATTCAAAGAAAATTACTTGGTCGGTTCAAGAAAGATAGTTGCTCTATATGGTTGATCTACCAAGTATTGTTATAACAAAATCTTTTGGAATTCCATCCATCCAACCATGACCATAACACAAAAGAGTAGGTGAAAAATGTGTATGATCAAGGGCCTAAATAATTTTTGAAGACTATCAATGATCTTTGGATGAAGAAACCCAATTCTTCAACTACTAAACTTCTAAAACATTTGTATAAAAGTGATTGTATTGATGAGATCAATGATTTAATCACCCTCCTAAATAGAATTATGGGATTTTCATCAACTTAAACATCTGAGGGTTGGATGATCTTATTTTTTTAAGAAATTTTAAGGGGACCCAATAAGATTCATTGGCACCAAGTCATCAATGATGATATTCATCACCAATTCATGATGGTGAGGGAAACATAAATATTTCACATGGCTTCCTATATTGTATATATGTTGGTGAGAAATTCTATATATAGAGGTTTAACATGTATGGGCACAATAAAAAATGCCCCATGGAAATTCAAAGTTTATGATTGTTATCCCCAACTACAATTACAAAATGCCCTAAATAAGTATAAGAGATTTAATTATGCATTCACCATGCATATTATAAGAACACTTTAAGGGGACTTTTATAGAAGACTATCAAAATATGTTATGGGTCACCTGATTCAAAAGTGTGGTTATTGGTTTAGCCAATTTACAAAGTTTAAATATTTGAGAATGAAGGGAATTTTTGAGGCTCCTTACAGATTTTCTAAATATCCAATATATAAATTGGCATTGCTTGAAGTAACTAGGAAAATCTATACTTCAAATAAATTATTGAAAGATATGCATAGATTTGGTGTGCCTTATCTCATTATAGTAGGTAGAGTATATTCTTTCCTAGCTTACCATTTAGCAAAAGGATCCAATGTAGAATTGCAATAATTTCATCTAGTGTTTCATCATGTTAGGAAACACTTTGATCCTTAAGAAAAGATGAAGAAGAATGTTGGTAGGCAGTATAGGAAAAATGAACATTAAGGACTTCTGGTCAAACTATTCAGATGGTCGAGAGGTTATAAAGAAGTCCTATTATAAGTTACCATTAGAATATATTAGCAATATTTGGGTAATGATGGTACCTAATCAAGTTGAAGATAACAGAGAAATAGTTCAAGAATAATAATTTAGAGATATTTCTAATAGACCAATCCCTTTTCTAGACTATTCAAAGGAAGAAGTAATAGATCTCAAGAAAATCATGAATTCAATGATGAGATTCACCAAAAGATGGGTTGAAATCTAAACCTTTGATTTAATGGATAAAGGAATTGAGGTGACATTTAATTTGATGGAAGAAGATAAATATTTTGATGAAGAATCCACCACTGATAAAAAAGAAAATACAAAATAAGTTGAAGGGGAGATGGCCTCAATTTCTTCAAATGGAAAAGATGTAGATACATGTAAGAAAAAAAGGTAAAGAAGGGGAGAGATAGCCAACAGCTAAACCAAGAGTCTACAAAAAAATGATGATTTCACAAAGGAAAATAGTAGCTACAACAAAAGAAAAATAAAAATACTAAGAAGGTTGCTTCTATTGAACAACCTCATGCTTCCTCTCCACCTCAAAAAAAAATTCCTTCCTCTCCCATTCATCCTACCACTTCATCTTCTCCAAAGTCAATACCACCACCATTTACTTCCACTTCCACATCTTCCACCACATAATACATTAATACTACGATCACCAAAACTTCATCTATCCCTATTACTGCTATCACTATTGCCACCACCTCTATTTTACCTATTGATATTGATTCATCAATCTATTTTTAACCACCTCCCTTGTCCTCTTTACCTTCACCTTCATTCTCATTACCCCAATATACTATGTATACCATTTCATCCATAACCCTTCCTTCTCACTTCTCAATATTTACTGTTGGCCTCCTCTAATGGTTCAATAACTAAGCCCTTAGAGCTGTGACTTAGAGATTAGACATCTACACTAAGTAGCTATCTTACTCATCATGAAGGTGCATTTCATTGTCAACCCAAGAATGTAAACTTGAAATGGGTCAGCATTGTCTATGCACTAGGACTCAACTGTAGTCACCCTTATCCCATAACTAGAAACAGAGCAATATTGAAACAAAATGTTGGAAAGAGATTAACATAAGTGTTGAATATGAATTATCAACTAAACTGAACATCAACCAATAAACTATAATGAATAACAAAAATAGCAATCTCAACAAACAGACATGAAGTTACCATGTTTTCCTTGGCTGTAGGAATAGTCACATAATAGAGTTCCAATGGCTGTAGGAATAGACAACTACTGAAACCAAAACTAATTACTGAACAAAAAAATAACTATTAAACTAAATGAATGGAATTATCACCAAGTGGGCTGCCTTGAATGAGTCTTCCCTAAGCTAACTCAAATGCAACACATCAAAATATCATTTTATTCCTTGAAAACATGATTACAACATATCAACAATATGACTGTATTACTTAAATTGAAAATGAAAGTACAATCTCAGAACATCCAACCTTGTGTAAAGGGGCATCTAACCATTATTTAAAGAGGGAAAAGTTTCTAATTAACCCTAACTAACTAGGAATTCAACTCCAACATAATAGGCGGATTCCATTTATTGAAAACTAGGAAAAGAGAGGGAGGAAGTTATGCATGCACTAGATTTAGTCAAAGCAAACTTGCCTCAATGAGGATCCAACACAACACACTTCCTAGATTTGTTCAACTAATAGACATGATCATTTAAAAGGTAAGTTACAACTTCCTCACGAGTTGGGAGTTTCCCTCCATTGACCTATTAATGACCATCTTTTTGACTTCCTTAGCAACCGACCAGCTGGTAGGAACTTCATCCACTTTGCAAGCTTCATTTATAGTAGCATCTTAATGTGAACCTACATAATGACATTAGCACACACAAAAAAATTTCATATCCATAATCACCTTAAAGTAACATTCATTCAACCGCACGTAAGATTAACATAGATATATAACATAGTAGGTTAACGTTATCAAAAGTCATAAGGATAAGTTCATGCCCAAGGTTCATAAATTTAGGGAAATAACATGGAGAGTGTTAATAACCAGATTGTGCTAAAGTCTATAGTAACAACAAAAAATATATGATAAACCCTATCAAAATTGAGTCATTATTTGGACTCATCATCTCCCCCCAACCTTTTGATCTGTTGGTCCTCCAAAAGAGGGAGCTCTATTCCTTTTCCTTGTCAAAGCTCTAAAGTCACCAAATGTTGTTTATCCTTGACCAATCTCTGAAGTTGGATCCCAATAGAATCCCTGGTTGTTTTCCAATCTGCTCCACCTTGGTGTTTTTATATCTATATCATACTGATAGTATCTATAATCTAGTACTAGCCACAACAGAGTAGGTGGCTGGAATGTCAATGGAAGCCAATAGTGTTACTTCATCCTTCCAAGCTGTATGTACCTAGTGCTTCATTTACATGCTGCAGAATAATTTTGCAGGGAATGGGGTTCAACCTATTTTAACTGATCTAGAAAACTATTCCATCTCTGTGATAGGTATCCCAATACTGTTTTCCCTATAGTAGCAGCTACCTGCTCATATTCCTGGTATGCTTCATCCCTAACATGCATGATCCTATTTTTGTAGCTCAGACAATAAAGAATTTTGTGCCATGTATAGTAAATATTTGAAGGGTTACTGGATTTAGCTTTGAGAGACAAGGGGGTATGGAGTTCTCTTTCCTTATATATTTTAAACTGATGCCCCCAACTGATTTCGTTTTGGATCCATGACATGAATTCCCTCAAGTGAATATCTCCAATGTATAACAATGGGTTCCAGTCATGATCATTAGGCACAACATAATTATGCAAGCACAATTCACACAACAAATTTTTAAATTCAAGAGGAGAGGATTGGTAGGCTTGGAAAAACTCATGCGAGGTTTCAATAGAAGGGCTTAAACCTGAAATAACCCTTGAAAACTTGAAGGAAAGATGATGCTCCTTCAAACGAAGTGCATATACTCTTGGAGGAGTTCTGCATGCCATCATTTGTGGCACTGGAGCTGCCACATTATCTACCTTATCCTTCAATGTAGTAATCTCTACATTTTTCTTCTCAATTTCTTCATTTTTATTTTTGTCTTCTTCCTGTAGCTTGAGTCTTTCCTTTTTCCACTCCTCCTCTTTCTTTTGCATTTCATTCCATAGGTTCACGACTACAATATTCCATGAAAAAGTGGGAGGTTTATGTTTCCCTACCAAGATCTTTCCTTGCACCAATTCATGTTGTTCAAATTGCTCCAGTTGTAGTGGTTCTAGCTGCTCATCTTGCTCTGGTTGTAGTGGTTCCTAATTTTCAACTTTCTCTGCAACAACATCAAGCTCTGCCAACCCTATGTTTGCTTGTTCCTTAAAATCTTCTTCTACTTCTATTTTTACCTTCCCCTTAGGAGCTTTTGTCTTCTTCCTAGGTGTCCTTATGAGTCTATGGATTCTTTTTAGAGGCATACCAGTAGCTGCCTTAGTTGGTTTGGATTTATTTGGAGGGATTTTATGTTGCTCAGCGGCTGTAGGATGACCAGTGTCATCAGCCTTCCATTTTCTAGGGCTAGGTTTCATTTTTCTGGTGTTTGCTTCTTAGCCTTTCCTTTTCTAATTTTTGCCTCTCTCATTTGTGCTTCCTCTTTTCAAATGATAGCCCTAGTACGAATTAGAGTTTTAGGAAGAACATTGACATTAGGGTTTGAGGATGAACTTCCTTCATCAAAATACTCAGATTCAAATGAGCCAATTTCTACTGTTGATTTAGCTACAAGAGGGTTTGTGCTAGGGTTTGTACCAGAAGTTGAAGCTCTAGGAGTGGTTTTAGTAACCCTCTCACTCCTACTAACCCTATGAGCTTGAGGATGACCTCTATAACCCACATTCTCTAATCTGAACTAATTAATGTTCACAAATTCTTCCCATGACATACCACACTTCTTGTAAATATTTTTCTACTAACAATTGTATCAAACAGTGATGGGAAACAAAGTTGTGCCTACCTTTTTATGTTTCAGCTGCTATGATTGCAAGGAGGTTGTACAAGACATTGGGAATGTTCATCCTTCTTCCATGTCTCATATGGTTCAAGAGCTTAAAATGCACAAAATGAAGGCATGATTGGCGACCTTCATAGGTAATATATTTGACAATGTAGACAACAACTTATTTCCACTTTTTTTCCAGAGAAGTTCTCCTTGTTCCTTGCTTATCTATAACAAGGGGAGGATCACTAGGCTCAGTGAATTCTGCCCTAGCTGACCTAGCATCCTTAGAAGAAGGGTAGGTCTCTCCTTTAGTAGTAAAACCTGTTACTTCAACAATTCTTTCCTCAGTGGCTATAACTTCGAGCCCTTTTACTATTGCCTTACCATCATAAAGTGTTTGTGCAAATTCCAGAGCACTGTCCTCATTGAAAATGTCTAATTTTAGAAAGTAGTCCAACCATCCACAATTCCTGAATTCAGACAGAGAGAGTGCATCCTGCAGTATCACCTCATGAACTATAGGTTCATTTCTAATCAGCCGACCTTCGATTGTTTCTACCCACAATTAGGAAAACACTTCTGCAAAATTTCTTTTCTACAATCCTTCTTTTGAAACCCAATTTCTTCTGCTTCCTGCAACTCTTCTTTAGTGCTAACGCCAATGTCATGTGACTCTTTAATTTACCTTTTTGGTGACGTTATGACTACGAATAAGGCAGTAAAGGAACATAAATGATGGGTATCATCAAGGAAAATGGTGGCAGTTTAGTGTCATATCATACATGCGAGCCGTCATTTCAACTATATCATTCAAATTTTCTCATTTTAAATTTGTTGCCATGCTGGTGAATGGATGAGATGCATGACACGTGGACATGTGGGTTCACACACCCCCCCAACCTAAATTAGAGCACATGTCTACATAGGCTGGGATGTAATTATGATGTGATAGGGAAGAGTACAAATATGTGCTATGTGAAATATAAACATTAATATACAGTAATTAAACAAATGCATTTAAGATAATTAAGATATAGAAAGTTGTTACGCATGTACCTAAAAATTTGGAGTGCCGTTTGCAAAGAATGTGGAAGGAAGTACGGGTTACTTTAAAAGTATAGTTGAGAAATTGAATGAAGTGAAGTGATGGTGGAGTTATGGAAGAGAGAGAAAGGATGGAGATGGATGGGTGGATGGATTTATTGATGGAGAAGTTGATTCCCACAAAAGTGGAAATATTTATTATGATTGCATGCATACTTTGACTAGTTAGAAGGAGGGACACTAGGTCTTATTCCTTCTGCTACAGGAACTTCAGAGGTTTGGTGTTGAATAAATTGTTGCATGAATTATTGTTTGGAAACTAGTTTATGATATAACCTGAGACGATGACCGTTGACCGGGAGATTGAATCTGACAGGGTCAATGGTTGTGAGATGAACAACACCATTGGAGAAGACTTCTATAATTTCATATGGTCCCAACCACCTGGTTTGTAGTTTTCCTGCATTATATTGATACCTAGAATCATAAAGGAGGGCCCAATCACTTGGTTGGAATTGCTCTTCCTTTATGTATTTTTCATGCCATCTGGCTCTTTGGTTCTGCACCATCTCAATATGATGAAGAGCTGAATTTCTCATTTTATCTAAGGAATTCAGCTGCATGATCCTATCCCTCTGTTCCTCAGATATGTCTATCCAAAGGTCTAGTGTTGTCCTAAGAGTTTTATGTTCAAAATCTATAGGCATCATGGTTGTTTTTCCATACAGTAATTCAAAAGGTGTAAAACTAGTGGTTGTCTTCCAAGTGGTTCTATAAGCCTAGAAAACCTCTAGCAACCTATTTGTCCAATCTTTCCTATGAATTTCCACTATTTTGGTTAAGATAGCCTCTATTTCCCTATTTGTTACCTCAGATTGGCCATTTTCCTGAGGGTGATAGGGGGTAGATTTCCTATGCCTTACATTATATTCATTGACCAATGCTGTGACAAGGGTTGATGTAAATTGAGCCCCTTGATCTGTCACTATCTCTCTAGGAACTCCATAGCATGTGAAGATTTCTTCATAGAGGAATTCTACAAATTTATTGTCTCTGGCATGTTTCATAGCTTTGACCTCAACCCACTTGGTCACATAGTCAGTGCAAACCAAGATGTAAGACTTACCATTTGATGGTGGATCAATTGGACCTACAAAATCAAGTCCCCATTTATCAAATGGTGTGATGGCTACTTGAGGGTATAGAGGCATCTCATCAGATTTAGTTGGACAACCCATCCTCTAACATCTATCACACTTCCTAGTGTACTTGCCTACATCCTTTTGAAGTGTGGGCCAATAATGCCCGATATTAAGAATCTTCATTGTTGTTCTCTTAGCTACAAAGTGCCCTCCATAGGGCTCATTATGACATGCATGTAGCATATCATATGTTTCATCCTCCCTTACAAATATCCTCATTACATGATCTAGTCCAATATAGAATAAACACCTTGCAATCCATGAGAAAGGAAATCTTTTCTCAATAAGAACCCTTCTCTCTTTTGGAGAGAAATGAGGGGAAACTCTCCTTGTAACTAGATAATTGGCTATGTCTGCATACCAAGGTGTGTGCACACTAATGGAAAACAAATGTTCATCAGGGAAGGAGTCATTAATGACTTGAGTGTTCTTTGATGTAGTCAAACTAGAGAGAAAGTATACCACAACATTTTCCTTTCTTAGTTTGTCTACAAAGGTGATATCAAATTCCTACATTAACAACAACCATCTGGCTAATCTTCCTAAAATAAAAGGATTATTCATGAGGTATCTTATGGCTGCATGGTCTGTATGGAAAAAGATATAATATCCTATTATGTAATGCCTAAACTTATTGAGAGCATAGGTGACTGCCAACATCTCCTTCTGTGTCACTATGTAATTAAACTCAGCTCCTTGTAGGTTTTTGCTGACAAAGTAGATTGCATTCTCAATTGCTCCCTGTTTTTTTCCTAAGACAACCCCTATAGCATAATCAGATGCATCTGCATGAATATGGAAAGAGAGTTCCCAATTAGGGCCTTTGAGCACAAGAGCATGGGTTAAGGCTTCTTTTAAATAAGAGAATGCATTGTCACAATCCTCTGTCCATTGGAACTCAACATCTTTAGTTAGAAGATTATAAAGTGGTGTTGCCATCTTACTAAAATATTTTATGAAGCGCCTATAGTATCATGCATGTCCCAAGAAGCTTCTAACATTTTTTTTCTTGGAAGGAATAGGAAGAGTGGTAATCACCTCAATCTTGGTTGGGTCCACTTGAATTCCTTTCTGAGAGATATAATGGCCAAGGACTACTCCTTCATGCATCATCATGAAGCATTTTTCACTATTCAAGGAGAGATTATGGTCTTCAAATCTCTGCAAAATTTTTATCTGATTTTCTAATTCTTCTACAAAATCAACACCATAAGTAGTAAAATCATACATGTAGATTTCCATACAGTCATGTGAGATATCTAAAAATATACTAATAACCGCTCTTTTAAAGGTTGTAGGTGCATTACACAAACCAAATGGGAGTACTAAATAGGCATAAGTCCCCCAAGGGTAGGTAAAAGTTGTCTTCTCTTGATCTTCAGGTGCAATCTGTATTTGATTATAACCACTGAATCCATCTAGGAAAGAGAAATACTGCTTACCTGCAAGTGAGTCCAATACTTGGTCTATAAAAGGAAGGGGAAAGTGATCCTTTTTGGTGGAAAAGTTTAGTTCTCTATAGTCAACACAAACTCTCCATTCACCTCCCTTTCTAGGCACAATTACGAATGCAGACACCCATTGGTTGTCTGAGATAGGGTAGATAAATCCTACATCCAATAAATTCTATAATTCCCCTTTTACAATCCCCCTCAATGTAGGGTTGATTCTCCTTTGTGGCTACCTTACTGGTGTGCAATCATCTCTAATGTAGATCCTATGAGTATAGAGCTTGGGATCCAATCCTTTCATGTCATGGTAATCCCATGCAAATACATGTTGATGCAACTTCAAGAGGTTTGTTAGGGACATTTACTGCTCTTGACTCAGCTTGTTGTTAATATTCAAATGTTTCCCTTCTAAAACTTGTACTTGTGTGGTCAACTCAATCATGTTTGTTTCACTGATGCTTGGCATTTTTAACTCATGTGACAATAATGTATGAAGCATATTTGTTGCTGCGGGAAATTTAGGTGTAGGAGGAGTAGGTAGAAGTGTTTGTAATGGACATGCAAAACCAGATTTATGAGTGGATGATTCTTCATACACTTCACAATGGTTCTAAATAAAAAAGATAATCTTTCATCTTCTTCTTGGAGCTGCATAAAAGGACTTATGCCTATCATCATGAGTTGTTCCATTGAATTAACTTCCTCAGCCTTTTCTCCAACATGTGGCCATATGGGGTTATCCATATTATGGGAGGGTTGAGCAGGAGGGTAGAGGACAAACTTCTTAATGCTTCTCCCATCATAAATAGTCATGTCCCCTAACTGACATCCAATGTTAGGATCTTTTGTAGCTAACCACAACCTACCTAGAATAATGGGATACCCTCCTAATGTAGCTTTAGGGTAAACGATCATGAAATCTGTTGGGGACTCCCAAGAGTCTAGAGTAACAACAAGGTCTTCTACTATACCATCTGGTTTGATAGTGGAACTATCAACAAGCTACAGGATAGTAGGAGTAGGTCTCATATTTGCAACATTTAGTTGTTGCAAGATATCCTTAGTCATCACATTGATTGCTTCTCCCAAGTCTATTAGAGCATTATTTACTTGGATTCCATTTATAATGAATCCTACCACAAGACTACCTGGGTCAGTGTATTTAGGAACAGTAACTTTCCCAAGCATAATATCTACCAACTGTCCCACGACATGAATGGTAGTGGGGTCTTTCTTTTTCCTCCCTAGCTTTTTGAGACATGCTTCCTTGATTTCTTTACTATATATGAGGACATATTTTATGGCCTAGAACAAAGGTATCTTAACACATATGTGTTTCAACTGATCCAAAATATCAAAGGTTATTTCTTCCTTCTCTTCTTTTTGTTTAACAACTTCTAACCTTTGAGGAAATGGTGGGTCTTGATCAGACTGCTGAACTGGTTCATGATTCTTAGGCATACCTTACTAAATAGGGAAATTCTGATGCTCCTCTTCTTCCACAGGAAGCTTGGTGATGATAGGAGTGGAAGGGGTTGGAAAAGTGGTTCTTGAACATAGATGAATATCACTCACACTCATAGCATATGCAGGAAATTGAGTAGGATCTACAGAGTAGACTGCTTGCTACTATGGTTTGTTATTTGGGTTAGGTGTGGGTTGAGTTGGTAGTTGAGTAGGTCTAGTTGTGCTAGAATTTAAGCTAGTAGGAGGAGGCATTATGGAAGGATATTTAGGCTATGGAGGTGGATGCATGTAGCCAATTGCCTAGTTTGGCCATTGCTGTCCTCCCCTCCATTGGGATATTTGTTGCTAGTTTCTTGGAGGTTGTTGCCAATTCCCCTGCGATGGTTGCCACTACGGTGGAGAATTTTGGTAATTGGGCCAAGTATTTGGAGGGGTATTCTAAGGTTGAGGTGGATAGCCTCCAAAGTTGGATGGGTAAGGGGGTTTCCATTGATTTCTAGATGCATAAGAATTGAAATAAGGCCCACTAAAAGATAATGGATATGGTGGCATACCTTGTCTTGGGGCCCATGGTCTTCTTTGTGAAATGTAGTAGATTTGATCATCATCACCTTGGATTAGCTTGAAATCTAGTGGAATCTTCTTGATTTCAATGTTGGCTACCATTTTGCATCTGCAGTCCTTCTTCTTTTGTCTGCAATGAGGACACTATTTTGCCAACATTTCCTTTGCCTCCTCATGTTTCTTCTTTGCTTGAAGTGTATCTAGTTGAGTAGCCAGATTGTTTATGATATCTTGCTTGAAATCTTCTAACAAGTGGGTAATTTCCATCCTTGATATTCCATTGGTGGAGGATTTATGCATAGAGGATTGGTGACCTCTTCATTTCTTTAGAGTTTCCCTTGAATAATTTTGACATATCTTCTTAATATCATCCCAGGGAACTTGGGTGATATCTCCTCCTCCTATCAAGTCCAGAGCATCAATGCAGTTTTCATTGATCCCTCTAAGGAAGAGAAACTTTTGATACTCTTCATTGAGTGCATGATGTGGAGATTTCTACAAGAAAAATAGAAACCTTGAAATATAATCGTCAAAACTCTCATCTTCCTTTTGCTGCATCTTGAAGATATCATCTCCTCTCATATCACTACCCCTACAATATTCCTTATACTTATCAAGAAACATTTTTTTCATATCATCCCAAGTCTCCATAGTATTCCTACCTAATATCATAAACCATCTTAATGCAACTTCTTTCAAGGTGGTAGGAAACAGTTTAAGCCTATGAACATCAGTAGTATAGTCATAGCTTCTGCAGAGAATATCAAACTCAAACAAGAAAGTGTCAGGGTCTTTTGTGACAAGCCCATAAAACTTAGGAAGAATTGAAGCAGTGATGTTCTTGAGATTATCAACTTCATTTTGGTGAGTGATAGGAAATGGAAAAGATGGTTGGTTAGGTCTGTTTGTATTTGCACCAGCCATATCTACTCGATGGAGTGCCAAAGAAAATGGATTCTCAATTAGGTTTTGGGTAGCTTGGTCTTTAGAGGAAGTTTCAAAACTGGTCAAATTGGGAAATACATAAGCAAAAGGATTTTCCTCCTCTTCTTCTTTGTCTCCTAGTAGATTCTGAAACTCAACTAGTTGGTTATTAGGATTAGGGTCACTAGGAAGGAATCTCCCATGAGCATCTCTTCTCCTACCTCTATGCATGTGGTATTAACTCAGTATCAACCAACTCACACAAAGAATTGGTGAAAGAATAGATCATTACTTTTCAAATGAAAGGTATGCTAAGAAAAAACTTCAGAGATACTAAAACAAGAAAGAAACTAGAAATGACTCCAAAGAACTTCCTAGTTTGAACCATCCCCAACAACGGCACCAAAAATATTGGCCTCCTCTAATGGTTCAATAACTAAGCCCTTAGAGCTATGACTTAGAGATTAGACATCTACACTGAGTATCTATCTTACTCATCATGAAGGTGCATTTGATTGCCAACCTAGGGACATAAACTTGAAATGGGTTAGCACTATCTATGCACTAGGACTCAACTATAGTCACCCTTATCCCATAACTAGAAACAAAGCAATACTGAAACAAAATGTTGGAAAGAGATAAACATAAGTGTTAAATATGAATTATCAACTAAACTGAACATCAACCACTGAACTATAATGGATAACAAAAATAACAATCTCGACAAACAGAGAGGAAGTTACTCTGTCTGCCTTAGCTGCAGGAACAGTCATAGAACAAAGTTCCAATGGTTGCAGGAATAGACAACTGCTAAAATTGAAACTAATTACTGAATAGAAAAATAACTATTAAACTAAATGGATAGAATTATCACCAAGTGGGCCCCATTGAATGAGTCTTCCCTAAGCTAACTTAGATGCAACAAATAAGAATATCATTTTATTCCTTGAAAACATGATTACAACATATTGTCAATATAACTGTATTACTTAAACTGAAAATGCAAGTACAATCTCAAAACATCCAACCTTGTGAAAAGGGGCATCTGACCATTATTTATAGAGGGAAAAGCTTCTAATTAACCCTAACTAACTAGGCAGTCGACTCCAACATAATAGGAGGATTCCATTTATTGAAAACATGGAAAAAGAGGGAGGAAGTTATGCATGCACAAATTTAGTCAAAGGACTTGCCTCAACGAGGATCTAGCACAACACATTCCTAGATTTTCTCAACTAATGACATGATCATTTAAAAGGTATGTTCCTTATATTCCTTTGTCCTGGTTTCTTATAAACTCTAGTATCTAAGACTTTATCAGCTTGCTTGGCTGCAGTGGAGGGTAGTTTGAGTTCTTCACATCTTGACTGACTTCTTGGAAGGTCTGATCCAAGTTGACTGATGGTCCTTTGTAGTGTACAAGGTCTGCAACATTAAAAACAGGGGACAGTCCACTGTCATCAGGCAATTGAACTTTGAATGCATTATTGCCATACTTTTCCAATATAGGACAGGGACCTATCCTCTTCATTTGCAGCTTGTGAGGGACTCCTTTCTGCAATCTAGCCTTGTTCAAATGGACCATCACTAAGTCTCCCACATTGAATTGAACTTCTCTTCTATGCTCATCCACCTTAGCCTTATGCTTCATGGTATTTTCTGCCAAGGTCTTTCTGACTGTCTCATGAATTTCTTGCATTGCACAAGCAAAATCATCTGCATAACCACTTCCTTTGACTCCATCCTTCAGCTCTCTCAGCTCATAAACTCCTCTAGGGTGTAAACCATACACAATTTCAAAGGGGCTCTTCCCTGTTGACCTATTTACTGTATCATTATATGCATACTCAGCCTGCCCAATAATCTGATCCCATTGTTGACCATACTCCTTGGTCAAGCATCTAAGAAGGTTTCCAAGTGTTCTATTTACAACTTCGGTCTGACCATCAGTTTGGGGATGGTATGCAGATCCAAAGGACAGATTGGTGCCCATTCTCTGCCAAAGTGTCTTCCAAAAGTGACTCATAAATTTGGTATCCCTGTCTGATACAATGCTGATTGGCAAACCATGAATCCTAACTATTTCCTTGAAGAAAAGTGAGGCTATTTGACTGGCATCATTGGTTGTTTTGCAGGGTATAAAGTGAGCCATTTTGCTGAATCTATCAACCACAACATACACACTATCCATACCTTGCCTTGTCTTGGGTAAACCAACTACAAAGTCCATGCTTAAGCATTCCCATGGCCTAGAAGGGATTGGCACGGTTAAGACATCTTTGTAAGGAGTTTTTGGTGTGGAGAATAAGAGAATAGTTAGCAGCTTTCAAGTTTTCTGTTATTTTTTGTGTTTTGACTTGAAAACCCGCGTGTTTGAACAGTGGAAATGAATGTATCTTTCTCTTGGTGTTCATAAGACAGCTGTGGAGCAGTTCTCATCGTGGCTTATGTTCCATAGAATAGTTTATTAAGGGTTTTCATTTCTGTTTTGGCAGATTTCTGTGTTTCTTGTATTTGCCGTGCTTTGTGAGAAAACAGTGATCTTGTGGCTGCTGTTTTTGAGGATTTAATACTGTGTTTATAGTTGTTAGGGAAGGTAGAGAAGTTTTCATCTGGTATTCAAGGTACTTAGTGCATAGTTATTGTTTCAAGTCCATAGTATAACATTATAGTGTGTTCCTCAGAATTCCCACTGTGTTTTGCAACAGTGTTATTAAAGGCATTAAATACACAGATCTGACACTGCATTCATGTTATTAGGATTGTTTTGAGTCTTTTTCCTTTGTATATACAAGTGCAGTAGTGTAGAGTCTTTAAATTGAATCCTTAGAATTATAATTTAGAGGGTTTTCAAATTTAGTTGTGAGCAGTCAAATAAGAAATGGCTCCCCCATGAAGTTGGCTCGTGGAACTTTCCTGAGGTCAATGGAAATGGTAAGGGAGCCATGCATTTGTAAATACTTAGTGGTAGGAACCTTTGGAAGCAAAGGAAAAGCTGGAATCACCAAACCCTAGGCGAGCTTAGGACCCAGTTAGGGATTTGGAGTGAAGATTAAGGAACCAAGGCAGGGGAGAGTACAGTTGTACGGAAAAAGGACATTTCCAGGTGGACCAAGCTTAAATACAAGGACACCAAAGTGATGAAGGCCTGAACAATTTGTTTGATTGAGAAATCAACAAGAAACAGCAAAACCCTAGGAAGTGGGGCAATTAGCCCTCCTCTCCAAGAACTCAGGAGACAGCTGTACGGAAGATTTGGTGACTTGAGAACTTTTGCAAGATTTAAAGCTGGAAAAAGGGTGTCAGAATCTGTGATTAGTTTGCTAGGTACAGTGGAGATTTTGGGCAGAAAAGGCAAATAGATGACTGGTAAGGGCTAGTGGAAACTAGGCCCTCTCAAGACAAAACTAAGAGATCGGGTAACTTGAAGACAGTGGAATCTTCCAGATGGATGCAAATGTTGGTGAAATGCTTGGAAACAGAGCATTTATCTTCCCTGCAAGAGGTTCAAGACAGTTGGAGAACAGGGCACTTAGATTCTTCTAAGTCCTAGAAAGAGCATTCAAATTTCCAGAAGGTGTTGAGCCACCCAGGGTAAAGCACAGAGTAAGAACTCTTTGAGAAGAGTTGGAGCAAGGTTAGGTCAACCTAGAAGCTCAAGAGCAAGAGTTGGATTCTAGGCAGATTAATGGCAATCTGATTGTATTTTTTATTTCAATCCACCTACAAAGAAATGAAACCCTCATTAGTTGAAATGAAACAAAAAAACATCAATGGAACCCTCACTAATTGAAATCAAAGAAAAAAATCAACCTTAAATTGAAATTAACCCTAAACCCTAATCAAACAAGAAAAATTACCTTTCAAAACCAAAAAACTTACCTTTCAACCCTAAATTGAAATCAAACAAAAAAAAATTCCTTTGAAAACTAGGAAATTTTCAAGGTTTAATTTGCATTTCTTTGTGTTTTAAATCTAACTGCTTGAATATTTCAAATGAAAAAAATTCATTCACATTGCTTTATGTTTTAAATCTGATTGTTTAAATATTTTAAAATGGAAAAAATTCATTTGCATTTCTTTATTTTTAAAATCTATATGCTTGAATATTTCAATTTCTGGAAATTATATTTCATTTGCATATTAATACCTACTCTCTAACATATTAACATACATATAGTTTTCTACCAGAGTAATCCTTGAACCTCCTTTATGATTTAGGTTTAAAAAACTCACAAGGCAATTTGGAATTAAACTAATCAATATTCCTTTTTTGGCATGAAATCTCAATAACTTTCGAAAATAGAATTTTTTTATAAATATGCAAAATTTTCCACCCATAAACATTCAAGAATTTATAATCTTTTCCTCATCCAAATCACTTCAAACATTAACATGATGTATTCTAACACTAACTCAAACTTGCTCAAAATTGAAAAAGACAATTTCAAATTATGGTGAAATGAAATAAATTTCTATACCACAAATTGGTAACTATAAACTAATAAAAAATAAATAACTAAACTAAAATCACTTTTCTAAAATGATGCAACATTAGGTCATTCTACCTAGGGATGCTCCTACATAAATGTTGCATAATATGTAAAGACCACTAGATGCATTGAGTAGTAGAATAAGCTATAGACTAGAGCCTTCCTATTAAAGAAAGAAGACCAAAATTATACTCATCAAACAACCTGGTTTCCTACAAAATAACCACATTTGTAAGGGAAGATATGAGGAAGTTAAAAACCACCTTCCTCTTGTTAGGGGTGTTAAGGCCTCAAAAATTTCAAGAGAGGCTTCTCATGGAAGGGGAGGATAAAGGCTTCTCATGATAAGATCATGCAAGATTATAACATGAATGAGATTTCATGAGAGGGTGGTCAGTTGAAACAAGAGCTATCTCAATTGACTATTCCACAAGAAAATTTTGTCTAGTGAAGAAAAAATGGTTTTCTAAATGATTCAATGTCATTGCATAGTACAGGTATAATTAAAAGGCTCTACACATATTTTCCATTCCTTCATGAACTCTACCTTTTTCACTAACTTGCAAGTCCATTAATCTAAGGGCCACCCAAGCTTCAACATTTTTAGGTTCTAGCTATCATCACGTTCAAAATGAAGAACCTCAATGTTGTTTAACAATTGGGGTTCTTCATGGACTTAAAATGGCTCAAAGCAAAGGGTATAGGAAGGTCTAGTTGGAGGGTGACTCTTTGAACATTATAAATAATTTGAAGAATGCTTCACCTCCGTCTTGGACTATTGAGGCCTTGGTTAGGGATTCCATTGAAATTATCAATTCCTTTGATACTTTTATATCTCCCACATATTTAGAGAGGGAAATATGTTAGTTGATTTCTTCGCTAACTTTGGTGTTAGAGAAAGAAAGGAGTGGGATTTAAATGATCCTATTCCTTTTGAGGCAACGACTATTATTAACAATGAATGCTAACCTCAAGTTGCTTTTGATCTTATTTTGCATTGAGTTGTGCATGTCCTTAATCATGTGGCCTAATATTATGAATGGGGATGTTCAAGTTTTAATTATGGGGGACAGTTTTCACACGGACTGGAGTTCAAGTTCATCATTTCATATCTATCCTTCTGCTAGCTTTGCATAGATTCTAGGTGATATTCATCTTATTTTCCAGAGTCTTCTGTTTTATAATTCTGCTTTGGGTGGTATCTGTCTTATTCTCCTGAGGTTTCTACGTTGTTCTTGGCCTCTGTTTGTTAAGTCGTTTGTGATGGGTGGGGATAGAAACTATGCAGAGCCTAAGTCCTGTGTTTCTTCTAAGCAGAAGAAGGAAGTGTGAGAGATTTTAGAGAAGGGTGGCTTAACTCTATATACGGAGAAATTGCATGGTAACAACCCCAAGGTCACTGATTTGGTTGCTCAAGGGTGGAATGAGAGAACCCTAAATTTGGGCAGAAGGGAAGTTGTGGTTGATGAATAATTCATAGCTCAAATTACTGGCTTGGCTATGCATGGTATGAAGGTGTTCATAGCAAAAAAAGAATTGCAGGTTGCAATGTCTATTTTCTTTAAAGGGAATGAGGATGTTGATTTGAAGATGATGAGGAGTGGTGGTTATTAGAGGAGCTCCTTTAAAGCATTGTGGTGTGATGTTGTTGAAGAGATTATGAGGTATGTCACCTTGGAAGGCAAGTATACGACAATTAACACTTATCATTTCCTTTTGCTTAACCATTTAAGGCATAAGAAATGGATTTCCTTTCCATACTACTTGTTGATGTCGCTTGACTTGGGGATTAAGGATCATATGAAAAACCCCAGAAACCATGTCTTGCATGTGTAGTTAATTCTCCCGATCTATGAACATGTCAAATATCATGAGGTGCAAAAACCTCTTGTGTCCCCGAAGGAAGATATTGCTAAACCTTGGGAGGGTTATGAAATGGCATCGGAATAGGAAAGGGTTAGTAAAAAATATAAGAAGAGGAGGCTTATTTTGAACAAAGAGTCTGAGTTTGATAGGGATGATGATGTTGATTATGTCCTAGATTTGTATGCCTCTTTTGAGGAGAGCCCCAATTCCCCTATTCAGGGTAAGGCTGGGAAAAGGAAGCTAGATGACAAAGAGGGCTATACGACATGCAGTGATGAGGTGGCAATGAATGTTCATTCTAAGGGGTTTAAGGACAAAAATGAACTTTATGGGGAAGCTTCCTCTCCTCCCCCAATGACTAGACAATTGTAGGAGACTGAGGATGGGAGCTAGAAAATAAGGGTGTTGAGAACTGTTGACCAACTCTTGGAGAAGGGTTTCCCTCTTTCCTTGGTTGGAGGTGTCTTTGGTGAGGCTTCTCTGGGTGCTGACATTGGGATGTAGAAGCAGGGGAAGGAAAGGGTTGTGGGTGGAGGACATACTGTGGGAACTAGCAAAGTAGATGTGGATAGGCTGATGAAAAGGAAGGCTGTTGTGAAGGAGATCACTTGCTCCATTCAAAAGATGAAGACTCCTGTCTCTGTTGGAAAAGGTAAGGATATTTCTGTTGATAAGGCTCATGTTAGTTCTTCTGATGAGGATGTTACTGTGGGGAAAGGGATTTAGAACTTTGACAGAGAGGAGTTGTCTGATGTGTTGGGCTCGGCTCGTGATAGTGCTCATATGCTATTTAAACTTTTTAAGTGGTTTTTCCATGAGATTAACATGACTAATGCTAGAATTAGAGGTATTGCTAGTAAGGCTGAGAATCCTTCTGTCCAAAGCCAAATTGATGATCTAATGGACTCTCTTAATATTGTGGTAGAGGAAACCGTCAATTTGAAACAGAACTTGGAAGGGAGAATCTTATCCCTTGAGGATAAGATTGATAAAATGTGGAATGTTGTGATGAAGAGTGGAGATGTCCCTAAGGTTTTGGGAATTTCCAACTTTTCCAAGGTGATCTCCCCTATGATTACTATGAATAAGAGAAAGGATACTATGTCTGCTGATGATACTGCTATTGTGGGTAAGCTACTGGATGTGGATTGTACTAGTGAGAAGGGTGGTGTTAAAGGTAGTGTTTTGAGTGGTTCGGTAAAAATTGTTGGGCTGGGGGCTAGAAATAGAAACAAAATGAAAGCTCAGGGTGGGGCCTCTCGTATAGAGGTGTCTGATACTATGGATAATGTGTAGAAGATGGTTGCTAGTGAAATGGAGGCTATTGAGATTTTGAACAATATGTAGTGGTGTTGGTTGGCTGCCTTCTTTTTGGCTACTTTTTGGCTGTTGGTTCATTGACGTTGGGTTGATTGCTGCATTATGTTGCTTTCTTTTTTTTCAGCTGCTTTATTTTGTAAAGGGTTCTGGGCCCCTTCAAAACTCATTTTTTTACCTCCAATCAAAACAATTCAATAAATGATTTTCTCTAAATATAGGAATTTCTATAAATTCAAGGGTAGACCATAGATACTATCCTAAATTGTCAAAAGTGGGTTAATATAGGGAGAATGTAGCACTATACATTACATAGAACATAATATTAGGTGTGATGGATCCAAAAGTGATAGGTAAAGTAATTGAAAACCAAAAAATTCATTTAACACATTGTCAAATTCTTCAATGATAAGTTCAAATTGTGGCTACTGCAAAGCTTTTTATGTTTTAACTTGTTACTCTACCTTCCCCTAATAAATGGTGTAAGGTATTTGGAAGTAACTCATTTTGGAAGCCTTTTATGTTTCAAAACACAACTAACATTATAGTTATATCATGAATAGCTCAACCAATAAGAATTTTATAGAACATTGCAACCTTTTGATAACCCTTTAAAATATTAACTTATAGTAAACACATAGAGTTGAGAAAGATAGTGCTTCATGATTTATCATGCATTTAGTTTGACATTGATGTAAAAATAATTAGTTAAAGCTAGAAGCACTA
>VDFB02130753.1:0-64163 GCA_007258455.2 Sequoia sempervirens
TTGACAATTTCTACATGGATGACGTTGATAAGAGGTTTTATGTTTTTGACATGCATGATTTCATGGTTAAGTATAAGATAATGTTGGTGGATCCAAGCTATATGTCAGGCAGCACTCTCTCAGGATGGTTATTAAATGAGCATTTAATGATGTCCAAACTTGAACTTGTTGGTCTTCACTCAGCATTGACCAAGGGAAGAGTGCCGCCTATCTTAAGATGGTTGATTTGGTCAGGTCTCAGAAATATGCATCAAATTGTGGGAGAACTTTCAGACTTGCCCCTTTGGTTCCTAGATTGTGCTTTGTTGATGAGTGATTATTCTAAAATGCTGTTCATTAAAGGTTCAAACTTTGCATTGATGGTTGCAGCTGATTACATGGATTTGTGTGCTCGAGACTTTCACTATGGCTCTTGGAGATATGTTGGGAATTTTTCCCAATGTGTTGGAGATTATTTGTGGTTGGGAATTCATGCTTGGAATTCTCAACAAGGCTTGATGGAGATTGTTGCAAGTAGAAAAAAGGATCTTCGAAGAGATAAGAATTCAATTCTCAGAATCTTTGATGCGGCCCCCATCTTTACTAGCCATTCGATGGTTCCTTTTTCTCATCAATTGATGGATTGGAGAGATGCTTCGAACAAAAGATGGTTTAATAATGGGTTGAAGTTCCTTGAGGGAATGTTTCCAGCCTTGAGCATGAACATTTGTCATATTATGAAAGCTGATTTCCAAAGTTGCAGCAGTTGTTCAACTCCTTGTATGCTGATTTGCCTAAAATCAGACTTTAATTGGTTTATTTCAGACTTCATGGGCAGCTGGTACATTCATTTTTTCTTTTCACAATCTCTTTTCAGTGAGGGTTTATGGCCTCTAAAGTGGGAAATGATGTTTCATTGTGATTCAGATCAATTTTGGATGATGTTTAAGTTCCTTTCCAGTGGTTTCCTTTGTACAATCTCTTGCATTAGTGTTTGGGGAAGCGAACCTTTGTTTGTTTGGGTTCAATTTTTTGAGTCTTTTGGGGAGAGATTGGTAGAAGTTTTCAAAAAGCTTCTTGATTATGTTAGAGTTACTCAAAGGAGGCATTATTCTTCCTTGAGGAGTTTGGATGATGCAGCTGTTATGACTTTGCAAAGAGCTGTTTTTCCCTTTGCAATTAGCTATGATGGAGACACACTTGCTATGGCGACTCAGTTTGTTGCTTTGAGGAGTTATGTTGTTGAGGATATGTTTGAGTTGATTAGGTTATTCTTTTTGGTTTACAGAATGGTGATTGACATTGACATTGCAAATGTTAATTCCTCATATTTTATTGGGCACAAAATGCTGCTTGATTTTGATTCCATTCCTTACATGTTTTTCAGTTTGAATTTCAGGCATGTAATCTCTTTGAGGTTGCAGGGATGGTTTGTGCAGTTATGGTGCAATGATTTCATTTTTATGATCAGAGTGGAGCAGCATCATCATGGTGGAACTTTTCAGAGATGGACTTGGGACCCTGGGATCCTATTTGTTTTGTTGGGATCAGTTTGGAGTGTTGTGGCATTGCTTGAGGACAAGCAATTTTGGGAAAGAGCGGTATAATATCCCCATTTGTATCTGCAGCTCACCGTTTAGTTTAGCCTATTCCCCATAGGCTACTCAGGATGTCTGTGAATTTGGGGTTTCCACTGTTAAGTCTTGCTTCGGCTCTATTCTACACTTTCTACATTTGGAGGTAAACTTACTATTTTTGATGGCTATTTTTTAGTAAGTCCTAATTTTGGCGATTGGCATCGCCAATGATTCAACTCAAGTCATCTTGTTATCATCTCGGTTTGGCTTTTGGTTGGTTTTCTTTATGAGTTGAGTTTCTTAGTCAAATTTCATGTTTCACCATTGTACCCAGCCTAGGAGTAATAACTTCATGATGTTGTTTTGAGGGGAATACATTAAAGGGGTCCAATTGCATTTAATGATTTATTAAATGCTTTATTATTACAAGAGAGTGAAGTTGGGCCTTTAAGGAGGTTGAGTAATATTTTATTATTTCCAAAGAGTAAAAGGCAAAAGATTGCGATCCTTTTGGAAGTTGAAGTGATTCAAATTCTTGGAATTTGAAAGAGTTCTTGTTGCTTCATTTTACCAACTAAAGCTTATATATATTGCTGCGAAGAGTTGATTGCTCGAATGTTTTATGGTTAATGTTATCTCTGTCAAAATGACTGACAACTTGTTTTAATATTACTTTCAGGGATACTTACCTCTAGTTCCAATCAATTTGTTTGAAAGACAACACCTAGTTGGTCTTATTCACTTCTCATTATCATTGTGATTATTGCTAAAGTTGGTGAATTTTTTAGTGAAATTCAGTTTAATGTTCTTTGGTGTATACCGGTGAAGGTGTTTTTCATTTACATCTTTTGATGTGAATTTATTTTGGTTATGGGTATTTGATCCTTGCAATTCTATGCTAATGGCGACCATATTTGGAGAATTTCATAATTTAATTCCAAGTATTTGATTTTTAGCAAGAGAAATTGCCCCTCTTGAGGGTCATACCATCTTGAGAGTGCATTGGGATTCGTGCAAAATAATATCTTAAGTTCTGATGCAGTTTTGTGGTTTGAGTTTCGGCGCCTATCCTCCAAAGAGACTTTGCATTTCATTTCATTCAATTCAGAGGTATATTGAAAGAGTTATGAGCATTTCATTGTTTTACAGGTGGCTGGTTTACAGTTTCAGTTTGCTGGTTTTTATTATCAGACTTCAATAAGTTCAGAATTTGGCTTCAATTTCAGTCTTTGAGAGTTATATAAACTAGCTAAATTCATCCTTCACATAATTGCATTCATTCTTCTATTGTAACACTTGTAATTTGCTGATTTTCTTAATTGTAAGGTTGAGAATTAGTAGTACTAATCCAACCATTTATTTACTACATTTACTTGTGATCTTTAATGCAAATATCATAACCCCTGGATGGTTTACCGCCAGTGTGGAGGAATCTGATTTGTATTTATTTTCTATCACCCACTATTAAGTGGAGAATTCCCACTGTTTAGTGGATTACACCTTGTGACCAGGAGGAATTGAGTCTGGATTGTGTTGTTTCTGCTTCCCCATATTTAGAGTGGTTTGGTAGTTCTTCATGGCTGGTTATCCGCCTATTTGTTTCAATTTTCAATTAATAACTCCGTCATATGTTAGCACCTTGCCCTTAGTGGGATCTTGAGTGCACATTCTTGACGTTGAGTTTGTTTCATTTCAAGTACTATTCTTTAATTTCTCCGCCATATGACAACACCTATCCTTCTTTGGGATTGAGTGTGCATTCTTGGCGTTGAGTTCTTTCAAGCTTGGATTTCAGTTTTGATGCTAATGCTAATCCATTGGCGTAGTGTTGGCTTGTGTTATGATAATTCAAGAAAAAAATTGGTTGGCATATTTCAATCAATGACCTCGTGGAGGGGTTAATTGCTCAAGATCGCAGCTAGTGAACTACCAGATCAGGGCGTCCCACCTTTCAAGATAGACATTAGACATGGCAGTTAACCTGATGCCTCTTTCCGAGTTAACTCACTGATCCACATATCATTGCATGTGTATTTTGGAGATACCTATGTACATATGGAGTTTGTTGGCATTTTAATTCGCACCTCTGGAATGCAAATTAGAAACGGACAGCTATGCAAGATAAACTGCTCTTCGAATTAGGAGGGGAAGCTCCCTCTTTGCTGATGTTGCTCAAGAAAGTAAATTAAAACTAATTTGCCTATCTTTTTGTTTCAGCTAAGACCACAAGGTTATAAAAATCAAGTGCCATAGCTGAGATTTTTTGTTTTAGAAATTCAACTACGACTAAACCTACTCTAATGACATTTCTAACTTCTCAAGTAAACGCAAAGCAAGAGAGTTAGAAATGGAAAAGGAAGGATTCTCTAACATAAATACTTAAATAAACTTTTCTCCCAACGCACATCTACTTACTTTCAATGCAAGCTGAAATAAAGATCATATAAGCATAACACATGAAATGGAAATCTGAGACATTACATCAAGGCAAAATAGGCATAAGACTTTATTTTCTCAAACTTCAGGAACAAGAGATTACACTTCTAGGACAGCAAAATTGTAGCAAAATAGGCTTACAGTTTAGCCATCAAACTAGAATACATTAACACAAGACACATGCACTGAACAAGGAATTGTAGCTAAAGAGGCATGAAAGCTTGCTCTTACACAAAGTGAACTGACATTGAATAACAACTTGCAGCATTACAGGCTTGCAATTTGCTATCAGAATAACCATTAAGAAAATAATGGGCAAGGCTACCCTTATTTATACACAAGCAGAGTAGGGAACCCTAAAATCTCCTTGCTTTTACAACTAAGACTTGCCAACATGCAAACTTTATTTCTAAAACTAAACAAGATAAACATCTAACACCTAATAAAGCATGAAAACAGGAAATGCCAACTATTACAATTTTTTTTTTCTCTTCTTCAAAGAGTGGATAAGAATTGAGACAAGAATAGAAAGAAAGATGAAAGAAAGCTTTTGATGATTGCTGCTTTAAATGTCGATCACATCCGCCAAAAAGCTGATTTGTTTCTTGATTTTAAGTGGAGAGTGCTGCTAAAAATAGAATGCTGATTTTCCTTGAAAAAGCAATTTCTCCAAAAAAAACTGGGACCTGGGTTTTGTAGAAAATCATGTTTTGGAGAAACCCAAATGCTTAGAAACTGAAAAAGCTAAATCCATCATGAAAAAGCGGCCAAAAATCAGTTTCTAGAAGAGGAAAAAAATTCTCAATGTTCAAGAAGATGAAAAAGCAGAGAGACCCATATGATCAAAAACGAAAAAAGTTGAGTGGTTGTTTTGAAAAAGAAAAACCCTAGAAGTTTGGAGCACGAAAAAGCGTTCCTGCTTGCTCACTGATCTCGAAACCACAAAGAACACCGAAAAAGCATGTCATTTGAGTCTTCAAATCTTCATTGAGAGAAAAGGGAAAATCCTCTTGCTCTAGATGCCAACCTACAATAATGAATAATGAAAGACAAAAACTCTCTTAAATAAGTTGAGGTTGAGAAAATCTACTTTCTTTTGCTTTAAATCATTAGAAGCCTATCCTGAGCAAGTGCATCAAACTTGGACACTTTTTGATGTTGAA
The DNA here is from genome assembly GCA_007258455.2 of Sequoia sempervirens. Lineage (NCBI taxonomy): Eukaryota > Viridiplantae > Streptophyta > Pinopsida > Cupressales > Cupressaceae > Sequoia > Sequoia sempervirens. The sequence goes on from VDFB02130753.1 coordinate 5,156, forward strand.
GGATAAAACTCGGAAAAAATTGACTAAGGCATTGAGCCTTGGGCGCCATTCTTCTCATGGGGCGCTTCTCCTCTCCATACTTAGCCAATTTTCTTGAAATTTCAACTTTTTGCTTGATTTTGACCTCTATTTGATTTTGATTTTTGGATGGTCAGAGGATCCTGTGAACTAACGAAGTGATCCATCGCAGAGCCTGACTAATTCTGAGAAGATTATCTTGGAGCAAACTTTGGATAAAAACATTATTTGACCCCTCAAAAAGTTGGGCGCCCTTAGCTACCTGGGGCGCCCATGATCACCGGTGTTAAAGTCATTTTTCTTAAAATTTCAACTTTTTGTGTTTTTTCATCTCCAGTTTGGCTTTGATTTCTGGCCTCCTAATTGATCCTATGGACGGGCTGAATGATCCATCACGGAGCTTGATCGAATTTGGCGAGATTGTTCTAGAGGCAACTTTGGCTAAAAACTCCATAGTGACCTTCAAAATCATGGGCGCTTATCTCCTCTAGGGTGCCCATCATTACCAGTGTTAGCCATTTTTTTCATTCTTCAAGGTCTTCATGTTTTCTAATCTTATGAAGAATTCATGATTTTGGGAGCTAGGCTAATCGAATCAACTGGCTGATGAATTCATTGGATAACTTGACTGATTTTGAGGGGGTCTTCTGGGAGTGATGTCTCCTGAAAGCTGCATCATGGGGGTCAGAAGCTTGGGCGCCCCTGGCTAGCTAGGGCGCCCAACTCCTCCAAAGTTAGTTTATTTTCTGTGATTTTCACCTTGTTTTTTACTTCTGACATTTTGCTCATGTTTCTCCCTCTATTTTGCCTTCGATATCTGGTGATTATCAATTTTGATGGACTTGATGATAGTTCCGTTGGAAAGTTGCCTTAAATATGAAGATAATCTGTTGGAGGTGTCAAACCCTAATTCACTCATTTAGGCCCTCAAAATCTTTGGCGCCCCTAGCTACCTGGGGCGCCCATGATCTCCAAACTTAGCCATTTTTGCTTGATTTTCAACCTTTCACTTTGAATCTTCATGTTACAGCTTCAGTTTGATCTGGATTTTCCAGTGATTGACAAGTCTGATGATCTGACAAAGACATCCACTGCGAAGCTAACAGAATCCTGCAGAGATTGAGCTCATTTGCAAACCCTAATTGCTAGATTAGGTCCTCCAAAAGGCTAGGTGCCCAAAGTTCCCAGACTTAGACATTTTTCTGATATTTTCCTGGTTTGTAGTCCACCTCTTAGTTGGAACCTCTCTATTTGACTTAGAATTTCGAATGATTGGTTGATCTGATGACTGTGTTGTTAGACTCATTGTGGAGCTAAGGAGATTCTGAACAACATTGCCTAGGAGCACAAACCCTAATTTTACCATTTGATGCCCTAAAAAGTTAGGCGCCTATCTCCCTCTAGGGCGCCCATGGCTGGCAGAGTTAGTTTTTATTCTGAAAATTTCAACTTTCTCCTTCATTCCACATGCTTGCCTTCGCCTCGTTCGTCAGTGATGAAAAATTTTCTAAGACATGAGTGTTTGGCCGCCTAGACTGAGCTGGGGTGCCTGGAGTCTCCAATGTTAGCCAAAAGTTTGCATTTTTCAACTTTCACAACTTCCTTTCTCCATTCTTCAATCTGCGTGCACGTCCAGTGTTTGAATGTTTGAATATGACACCTGGCAGTTGACTGGCCTCCATTAATGGCTTCAGAGTTCTCGAAATGCTTTCTGAAATTAAAAAAGCAGAATAGACCCACTAAGGCAAAACTAATCGTTTTGTGATTTTGACTGCACCAACCTAATGAGGAAGTATTTTTGACCAATCAAAATCAGTTTGAACCCTAACGGACAAACTTTCTATTTTTAGAAAATTTTGCCAACATTCGTTTCAAAAGAAACCCAAAAACAATTCTATTTTTAGAAAGTTTCTTAAAATAGTCATTTTCCTAAAAAGTAGGGCCAAAAATTCGAGATTTGGGTTTTGTAGATTTGGTCGCTCTAAGCAGACCCAAATCATCAAATTTTGAAAACTTCAAGTTTTTGCCCCTCATGCAAGACATGCAAACCCCAATTTTGACCTTTTTTGACAAATTTGACAAGACTTTTACTCATTTCTTCAAAATGCCTAAGTGTAGCAAAAATTTGAATTTGGGGTACAACAAAGTTCTCATGTAGTTTTCAGTTTCAGTTAACTGATGTTAGTTATCAGTTGACTTTCATATCAATAAGTACTTGCGTATTGCAACGTCCATTTAGTTTAGTTTTAGTTGAGTTAACTAAGGTAGTTTTTCCAGTTAACTGTATAGTTGCATACATTTAGGTTTAGCAATAATTCTTGCATGCTTGCAAGACTCATGTTAACTCAAGGAGATTTTAGGGTTCCCTACTCATTTGAGGTCTATAAATAAGAGCACCTTTGCTCATTTGTATTTTAACTTTTGTTGTGCCCACAAATTGTTGTGCCCACCTTGTCGTGCAATATTGCTATTCTGTATTGGTTCACTTTGTTAACATAAAGTTGGTTTGATCGTTCATTTGTGTGATAGGTCCTTCATGCAATTTGTTGTCCCAGATTTATTTGTTTTAATAAGCTTGTTTCATATCTACTCCTCGGATAGGGGTTCCTCCTCCTTGGGAATTTAGAAATAAAGTTTATCGTTTGAAGTTGTTATTAATAGTTTTTCTTTCATATCTACACCTCAAATGGGGTTCCTCCTCCTTGGGAATTTAGAAAGAAAGATTGTCGTTTAAGTGTTGTCTTCAGTAAGTTACTTTCAGCCTCCACCTCGGATAGGGGTTCCTCCTCCTTGGAAATCCTGAGAACTAGCTTGTCATTTGATGTTTCCAATAACCTTCATTTCAGCCTACGCCTCGGATAGGGGTTCCTCCTCCTTGGAAATCTTGATATAAAGTTTATCGTCTAACATTCCCACTTGCTCCTAAGTCCTCATGCTTTGATTTTCTTGAGGAAATAGGATAGTTTTAGCGTTAGCCTAGTTGTAGTTAAGATCTGCAAAACTAGAGAAAAACCCTAGCTGCAATGTTCTTGGTTTCTTAACGTTGTGCCTCTACCAGATGAGTCAAAAAGATAGGATTTTAGAATACTTTACTTTTTACACATATCAGCAAAAGAGGGCGCTTCCCCTCCTAATTTGAAGAGAAGTTAATATTGTGCATAGCTGTCCATTGCCAATACGAACTCCAGAGGTGCGAATTGTAACGTCAACACTAATAAACTCATTGGACGCTTTGATCATAAGGATCTAGAGTTGTATTTCAGGGAGCTAGCTCAACTCAAGCAGGTTGGCACTTTGGAGTCCTATATTGCAGAGTTTCAAAGATTGTCTTTGATGGTTCCAAGTATCACAGAAAGGAGATTGGTAGTACTTTTCAGTGAGGGTCTTTTAGAACCCTTACATGAATGGATCAAGGCTTTTGATCCACCTTCATTGCAGGACGCGATGAAGAAGGCACAAGACATGGAGCTTGCTGCCCCAAAAAAGTAGTTTCCGCCTAAAACCATGACTCCTCCAAAGGATGAGGGTCATCATCAAGTTGCAGACCAGCAAAAGAAACCCTCACAAAAAATTAATGATGACACCATAAACAACTTGAGATGGAAGAAATTATGCTTCACATGCAAAGGACCATATAGTAAGGATCATGTGTTCCCTCTTAAGGGGAAGGTGAACCAAATGGAGTACTATTATGCGGATGAATCATATTCTGAAAATTCAGAACAGCGAGCTGATCCGGAGGATAATGAGATAGGAAGAGCATCCACAAAGTCAGGAACAGACTTAGCAAAGCTATGCCCTATGGCTCAACACTCTAGCATCCAAAGAGAGGGATCTTTCAAAATCAGAGGAGTCTTGAGCAAGCAACGTGTGATTACTTTGCTTGATACTAGAGCCACACATAACTTCATTGATGAGGGATTGGTTTCTAGGCACAAACTTCAGATAGAGGACTTTGAGGGGTTCAAGGTGAGAGTTGCAAATGGTTTCTCTCTCACTTGTACGAGGAGGATTCTTAATCTCACCTTGTAGCTGAATGATTACGAATTCCAAGCTGATTATTATGTTGCAAACTGTAATGTCCCCTTCTCATCAGTGATCTGTTATGACACTCATCAGCCTATTCCGGAAGCCTGTAGGCTTGATTGAGGTAAAATTAGGGTTTCCAGTTCTGAGGTTCGATGGCTTTTCAAGGAATTTACTATTTATAGTAAATTCTATTTGTGGCAGTATGCAGTTGTCAGTCTTCAAGGTCTTCATTTTCAGTCGGAGCATTTAATGCAATTCAAGTTTGGCTTCTAAAGGTTTAATTTTTGGTGATTAAAGGAATTAATGTTATAATTTGCAGTTGACCCCTTGGTCTAGGGAAAATAACTTTAAGTTGTTCTTAAAAGGTGGTCATGAAGGGGGACGCCATCATGAAGGATAAATTTAATATTTAAAGTCTTTTAATGCCTTGGGAAAAGTGGACGCCTTTTCTTGAAGATATTCTTTTAAAAATAAAGTTTATTTGTGCCTTGATAAAGTGGACGCCTTTTTGTGAAGTTGGAAGGTTTTTGGAAATTTGAAGAGTCTCATGTGACTCTTGGCGTACTTTCTTGAGGAATTGAAGGTCTTCTACTCTTCTATAAAATGAATGCTTTGCTTCAGCATTGGTATCCATGAAAATTATGCTAAAGTTATGCTGTCGAAATGACAATTGATATTTTGCTTCGAGGATGTCTACCTCCTAGCCTTTCGTCCAATTTCATGTTTGCAAGATAACACCTAGTTGGCTACATTGCTGCTTCTCAATATCAGTCTAGCAGATTGAGCTCATTTGATTGAAGAATTCTAGAGTTTTTGGCAATTTTGGTTTGCTGGTTCATCTATAGCTGAAGGTGATTTTGATTCATAGCTTATTTTCCAGTTTGAATTTGGTTATGGGTATTTCATCATTCCATTTGTTTACCATGGGCGATTCATCATGCCAATTTTGAGAATTTTTAGTTGAGAGTTTGATTTTTAAAGAGAAATCGCCCCTTCAAGGAGGGTCGTACTTTTCTAGAAGTGCCTTGGGATTCGTGTTAAATCCACAGAGGATCTTTGTTGCTGTTTCTTCATCCCAGCATGGTCGCCTACCTTCTAGTTATGCATTGCATTTGATTTCAATCAAAACGGAGGTAATTTGATGGAGTTATGAATAATTCATTGGTTTTCACAGTTGCTAGTTGACATTTTCAGTTTACTGATTTTTGTATCAAACTTTAGAAGTTCTGATTTTTGATTTATTATCAGTGGTTAGAGAGATAATTATTTGTATGAGATCATCTATTACTCATGTGCTTTGAAGCTATTGAAATTCATATGTAATTTGCAGCTTTCTTTCTTATTTGTAAGACTGTTAACAGTAGTATTGTTCCAGTTCTAATCGTTGCAATTAATTCTTCTTTCTTCTCACATTAAGTACCCCTGGATGGTCTTACCGCTAGTGTGGATAATTGATTGTATCTCTCTTTATACCCACTTTCAAAGTGGTGAATCCTATAGAAACCCCTATTCTCACTGTTTCTGAAACTGCTTGTTTTTGCTTGTTTTCTGAGTGTTTTGATTTTTTTGTGTTTTTTTGCATAAAGAGGTAAAATGCAATTTTTGAAGGAAATGATACAAAATCTTTGATAAATATAATAAGGAAAAATCTAACACAAATAGACTCTGGAATCAATAGCTATTAATTGTATTATTATTCCTCAGCAATTACAATATTGAAAACCCTACATGCAAACCAAAAACAAGAAGCTGATTTGCATTATTCAAAAACCTGGTTTGCTGATTGCAGCCACCTGAAATGATGAAGAAATGGCACGGCTAAAATCACTTTCTCCCTCTGACAAATGATTGCCAACGAACCCAGAGGTATATGCGCCCCATTTGATGAAGTCAGAAAGCAAAAAGTGAAGGCATTTTGATAAAAGTACGGCCTTGATGGTACGGCCCCAGCTACAGCAATAAGAATTCTGTACAGTTTGGAAATGGATGCCAAACAACAAATCAAACCAGTCACCAATGATTTTATCTCCCCCTGATGAAACTGGATAAATCTCTGGACAAATGGATCTTCTGAATAGGCTCTGTAATAACTTTTGGATGAAGCTATCTCTCTGACAGGCAATAAATCAGCTGATATCTCACAGCCTCTAAACTGCAGACACTGAAGATGGCTCGTTCTCCAATGCAGAATGAAAACTGGAACCCTAGGCTCTGTTCTCTGAAGAAGCACTTGGCAAAAATTCGATTTCATAACATAATGATGTTTCTTCACAATGAAAAACCTTATATTCTTCAAGATGGTCGACTTCTCTCCAAAAAGTATCATTTAAATAAAATGGAATTTTCACTTTTAATATTTCCATAGTTTGCACGCACTTTTAATTATAATTAATAATTAAAAAGTGCCCCCTTCTTCATGTTGGTCGACCCCTTCCTTTAAGTCACTTAAGTTATAATATTTAAATATATTATAACTTTATAATATAATCCTTTAATTAATTAATATTTATTTTAGCAAACAAATATTAATATCTCTCTCAAAACAGGTCCAAAAGACGAACCGTCTGAAGCCAGATGATTAGTGACTGAATCCGCATACGACCAAACCATACTACTAAAAATAGCAGGGGTGCTCTGCTGAGTGTCTCCACTTACTAAAAATAGTAAGTCAAGCAAAAGATGTCTGAATGACCCCGAACGAAAGCCAAACTGAATGATTCTGCCAACTGAAGCCAAGCCAAGCCTCAACCAGACCCTCTATCCACCCTATCAGCCTACGAGGGTCACATAATAGGCTAATCTCATGAACTGAGAGATGTCAACTGGAAGGGGACATTACAAATCCCCACTCTCAAGTGGATGCCCGCCGCAGCGGATGAATTAGATTGTTATAGCTTCATGGCTAGTTATCCACCTAATAGTTTCAAGTTTTCAATTAATCACTCCGTCATATGTTAGCACCTCGCCCTTAGTGGGATCTTGAGTGCACATTCTTGACGTTGAGATTGTTTCAATTCAAGTACTGTTCTTTAGCTTCTCCGCCATATGACAACACCTATCCTTCCTTGGGATTGAGTGTGCATTCTTGGTGTGAGTTCTTTCAAGCTTGGTTTTCAATTTGGAGCTAACGCTAATCAAGTTGGCTAGTGCTGGTTTATGTTGTGTAAATCTTTCGAAAAAATTGGTTAGCATATTTCACGAGCATGGGTCATATGGATGTTGTCTTAGGCATGAAGTGGCTTCATGCAATCAAAGAGTTTTCCCTCAACCTATGCTCCATGGAAATGAAATTTGCAATTGATGGCCGAAAATATGTATTGAGGGGAATGGCTGAGGGAATTCTATGTGCCATCTCCCTCAGTGGGAAGAGAGGGAAAGGGAAAGAGGTCGAATAGGTGGTGGAGGAGCATGATCAATTCCGAGAGGAGCATGTTTCCATTCATTGCTCCAAAAGTTCAGAGAGAGGTGATTCAAATCAACAAGTGGGTAATGTACAGTTTGTTATTAATCCATTATTTGAGGATGAGGCTGGTTTGACTTATGACAATCCACTCTTTGAGCTAGATGATGGCACTCCTTTAGACCCTTGTGTGGATTTGGGCAACAATCACAGAGTTTGGGATCTTATTTGTGCATCGGGACTATAGCCAGGGCTTACAAATATTGATACTAACAAATGGCATATCTCTCTTCAAATCCTTAAAAATTGCCAATCCTATGATTGAAGAAACTTCTATGACTGCAAATGGAGGAATGTAGCAGCATGAAAACAATCCTTGATATGTTTCCTTTACAACATAACTATATTATGCTATCACTACTATCTCCATTGTGTCTTGTTTGTATTTATTTGTAACAGTATCTAATTTTGACTTTATTCCATGAAGCTTATGTTGTGCTACTTTGATATTATTCTGAACACCATTTTGAATCCTTTGGTGTTAATTCTTATTTTTGACTTTATTCCATGAAGCTTATGTTGTGCTACTTTGATATTATTCTGAACACCATTTTGAATCCTTTGGTGTTAATTCTTATTTTTTAATAGGAAAGATATCTCTATCATGTTCCTTCCCTATCTCTTGATAAAATCCTCTACATGTTGGCCATCCTAGAGGTTTAACATCAAACACGTACAATGTTTATCCAAAATAGATCAAAGATTATCATGATGAAGTGTCTCGCCTATGGATGAAGTCATGATTTTCTCCATTTGGTTTGTGGTCCCAGCTACTTGCTCCATTCTTTTAGCTAAGACAATATTCGAGGCTCCATCTTTAATACCATAAAGCACTACTTCTTTCCCTTTGAATTTCAATTCCATAGTGAACTCTCCAATAGAATATAACCATTGCATGCCCAACACAATGTTGGTCTCTCCTAGACCCATGACATAGGAGTTATCACACACCTTGTGTTAGGCATCATAACTTTATCTTTAGTTGTAGAACTTCGCTTCAAGGCATGACCCATGAGATGTGAGTATTGAATTTTCATAACCCTTGGGATGTAAAAAAAGTGGTTGCCTTTTACTAAAATAGAAATTGTTGAAATATCCTCAACACCACCATTCGTGTGATTTGAGATTTCCGAGTTAGGATCAACCAAAACATTCTTCTCAATTGTATGTTCATCCACATAGCTACTCTAAAAATCAATCACATACCGTAATGATTCACCTTTTGGAAGATCAATGGGTAATACAAGGATCAGTACATCATTTTTCATCTTCAACTCTTCGCATTCAACAAGTAATTCCGTTTCCTCTTTGACTTCATCAATACTTTGCTGACATGCACATTCACTAGAAGTCAAATAAACATCTTCTGAAAAAGGAGCTTTACCTTCAATTTGCATCACACAACTCTCTTACCCCTGCTCAATGCTGTGTTTTGCAGTAATGTCTTGTAGCCTCAATTTTTATTGTTCTTTTTTTTCCCTGCTTTTCTCTTCAATAGTTTTTACAAATTCAACCAATGCTTTGTGCATCAATGCCTCTTGAACTTATGCACTCCATTCTAATTCCTTTTGCCATCATTCCATGATTCTATAAATGGCATCTAAAATCGAATTTGTAGACATTTCTCTTTGATTTCCCATTATGTTGCACTAAAATTCAGCACTAACCTTGCAAACTGGCAAGACTAAAGCTCTGATACCACTATAATGTCCACAATTGAACAACTTTAAGAAATAGATGAAATCTCAAACAATGTGCAAGGTAAAATGACAAACAAATATCAAATGCCCAATTGTAGATGCCAAAAGGTAACTAAATTTAATGTTGATCAGCAGTGTATGATAATTGTAAACCCTTGTCAACTATATATACAACTTCAAATAGTGAATGTAAACCTTCCCACGTTGATATGTACTTTAGAGTTTAGATAAACCCTCAAATGCAATATTAATAGATTATAACAATAGATCTAAAACTTACATGCCAAAATAACCAAATGTGATAACAGATTTATAAATGATATTTATATAAACAGCTATAAACAATAATTGTTATGCTCAGATCTGAAAATCAGAATATTAGTAACCCTATACCTTGTATTAATTGCAACCAAACAATAGTATCTATGCAAATAAAATCTCCTTCAATGTTGGTTATTATAATATTATCAGAAAGTACTGGTGGATTCCATTATAAGCAGAAAAATTAGACTTTATCCTTAATTATCAGCAATTACCCATTGCCCAATAATACTATGTGGTAGTATCATTACACGCTGTGATGAATTTCCAGAAACTTAATACTGCTCAAGCCTGTATATTTACTCACCAAAAACTTAAACTATTGTGCTAGGAGGTGCAGCTACCTTTGAGGCTTGTTGGTAGGTTGCAACTACTTCCTTTGACTTTATTTTGGGGCGGATTGTGTAGATAAGGGCTGTTCTCATAAATTTACTGTTTAACAACAGTAGTAATAAAGTGTAATGCAAGGGTAAGCCTCCAAACACTGGTCTATGATGAACAGTTATAGATAAACTTCAAATTCTTCAATAATGATGACTGAAAATTCAAAATGATGCCAACAAATACTTGCTAAGAGCTGGAAACATCAAATAATAGCCAATAAATGAACAATCAACACATGTACTGTAGAGGGACTGTAGCAGCAACATATAAACTTGAAAATTCAGCTAAATATGCTAATTTAATGTTGTAGAATAATTTTCTTACAAATATGAATTGAACAATCACAATCAATAAGCTCAAATGCCATCTTTGAATAGAATCTCCTTAGAGGGAAAGAGGGTTTTCCATCCTCTGGATCTCCAATTTCAAAGGTTTTTGTCCTTAAATGCTTCAAACTCCAAATTGGAAGGAATAATTAAAATGACAAAATTGGATGAATTGATGTGAGCTTTGACCTCTCTTTTATAGGTGCCTACTTTGGGTAGTCTATTTTATTTTATTTGATTTTCCCTCCAAATATTTAAAAATATTTTTAAATTACATTAAAAGCCCCTTTTGAATTACATTTTGAATAAAGTGTTAAAAACACTTATTTAAACATTACCTAAGATCTAGAATAATACTTAAGTTTCCCTTTTGATAATAAAGTGATTGAACCTACTTAAAATATTATTTCTCTTATTTTATCCCCCAGCCCATGGAAAATAAAATAGGCTATGGGTGTTCAATCACCTCTTTTTATTCTTGAAAAGGGGATATGACAAGTTACTACAAAAAAACTCACTCAATATATGTTTATATGTTTCTTTTATATCATTTTGTAATGTAAACTTCCATTATTTTCTGTGTAACTGATCTTGGATCCTTCAGAATTTTTATTTGAATTGATACACATAGTAACATATTTACTCTTTCCTCAATTAGTAGGTATCATTTCTAGACTGGTTTTGATCTAATCATCGTACATCACCCTAAGCCATTTGTCATATTCTTTTAGTAAAAGCTTTTTCTGTCATGTTGATCTTCAACTGATGGTTAAGTTTTATAACTTGGTCTATTTTCTGTATTTAATTTTGCAGGAAAAGTCGTTGAGCATAGAGCCTAATAAAACTGCATCTACAATGTTTAACATTACAGTAAATCAAGTAATAGCAACGGATCATAATTGTACAGGTAATGTGCTTGTTACTAAAATAATTAGCCAAGTGTTCCTTTAATTATAACTTTGATCATATTATAATTGATGGACTTTCACACAAAGTTAAATTTGATATAAATAAAAAATAGCCTTTATTAAATTACAGTTGATGCTTATTTACACTAAAATATATAATTTTTATGTCTACAGTCACCTTGCAAGATGCCGAATTCAAATACCTGGATAAGAAAACTGCTGAGTTTTCTGTAACTGCCACTGAATTTGATAGGGGAAGACAGGTTGAGTTTATTCACTTTCGTGTCATCAACTGATCTTGGCCCTTTTTCCGATCCATGCAAGCAAAGAAAAGAATTTCAAAATTTTTCACTTTTTTTTAAATGTACTTATTTTTCTAAAGTATGTGTACTGATTGGGAAATTTGGTTTATAAAACTTATTAGATTATTCAACGATTTTTTTTTAAATCACTTTTAGTCCTCTTGTGCATCTGAAGTGTTTGCAATGTAATAGGAAAAATGTATTATGAAAACGCTTCATTATTAGTTCTTAAAGTTATAGACTAGTGATCTGCAATTAATAGCTAAATAAAAATTTCAGAATGGGTGATATACATCAGTGATTAAGTATTGAAACTGGATAAAATGCTGCTCCCAACTTGCCAAGTGTAGTGTATTCTAAGGGAGGAGGGCAGGTGCATGTCTTTCTGACTTTGTCAGAAGAGATAGGTCATCAATTCTAAGCCCAATATTACCTCACAAAGAAAATTTAACGAATCAAAAAAAAGCATCCAAATAAAATTTGGATAGATCCAAAACTCTTAAGATCCTATGCTTGTTACCATGGGAAACCACCTCCAAGGTAGGACACAAAATGATTCAGGTTTTGATTGGGTAAATTTAATGCTATACGAAAGAAATGAAATTTATAGATAATGCAGAAAATGGAGAACAAGAATATTCACACAGAAAGAACAATATTTTCAACACTAAAGAAATCAACAACAATATTTGATAGAATGGAATTAACAACTTTATTGTTGTAAGAAGAAACTATATCAATCTCCAAGAATAGGTGTGAAGCTACTAGTCAAGCCTTTAGAATAGAAGAAGAAGAGGCACCGTTGATAACTTTTTATTCATTTGTTGGAAGCCATTACTTGAGTGTCTACTCAAGTGTCAAAACAAGTTTTGTAACTTTTGTGGATCAACTATGCACATTCTATATGTAATTGTAGAGCGATGCAATTCCTCTGAGATAATGTCTGCAGAAATTATTGCAATTTACAAATAGAATGGACACCAAGGCCTTAAATACCTCAGCGGCAAGTCTGGAATTAAACACCACAACCAGAGCAAGGAGGATATTAACAGCAAAGAACTTATATTCATGGAGGAGGTAGAGGGTGTCAGCAACCTGCAATTGCTCGTTATCTTTGTGGACTTCAAGGCCATATCTTGTGAATATACCCTTTGAACACCTTCAAACCAGTTTAGTATTAGATTTTCCTTCTTGATTTAGCATGCATGATGGAGTAAATGTTAATCGACTTAAGTTGCATGCTCCACCGCAAGTGGAAGATGAATTTCCTATTTCTCATCTTAAGGATGCAATTCTAGATTTTCAGCCTCTTTTCGATGAAGATACTCTTCTTGATGTTTGCACATGCACTAGTATTACTGGCGTAGTTCCACTACCAGTTGTTTGGAAAGGAGCCTTTCCTACTCAATCCCAACTTGATCCAACCTTATATATCCCAATTGATTGTAAATAAATATAGGGTTTTACTGAACTTGTAGTTAAAATCCCTGGCCATAGTCTTGTTTATCTCTTTCAAGTCCATTGTTTTTCGAGCTAAACTCCAAACAATTGTTTTATCATCTTAAAACGAGAGGAAGAAATGCCATTTGCTCTCCCATATATTTCACCACATAATAAATGAAGGAAAGAGCACCAAAACTCCTCCTCTTGGTCTCGCAATCCCCGGACTCTTGAATGGTGCTCTTCAATTCTTTCTGCTTTGGACTTAAAAAGTTTATTGATTTTTTCTCTGATCAATCTTCTAATTCCTCTAAGGCTGGCTTCCAGTACAATAACACGTATTCCTCCTTGAGTATTAAATACCACAGACTAGGAATAGAACCAAATGTTGGGCCCAAATACATCAACTTATGAGATCAACTCGAGTTAGAGCTAGATACAGAAATGCGAATAATGTAATTAACGACTAACAACTAACGGATATGTTCCTTATAAATCTCACTCATACAAACAGAATATTTTATACTCAGCAAGCGCTTACATTCAATGCCCAGTACATTCTGCCATTGCAAAATCTAGAGCATCTACAATCTAAATGTATAATGCAATGGTTTGGCCGTGGAATGAGAATATTGTCTAGACTACACAATAGCTTGAGTGGTTACGAGCTGACAGTGTTCTATAAAAATGTTGTTTCAGGCAAGGGAATAGCATTGACCAAATTGATATATGAGTAATAAATCTGTTAATTGATTAAATCACTTATATAACTATAGAACATTAGGATTTAAACACGACTAGAGAAAAATATGGATTTTCATTAGTTGAGGAGACCTATTTACCTTTTATACAACTTGTTCCTTTCTAATGCTCTCTTTGTTATTATCTGTAATGTTAGTTGAGGATGCCTATTTATGCACAACTTCTATACAATTCCCTTTGCCTTTCCACTATTGACTACTCTCTTTCTCAAGCATTGTTTGTATTTCTACGGAATCAGTTTCCTTATTTAAGAACAACATACATTGAACACTTCCTTTAATAAATATTATTGTTCTTCTTTCATAACTAAGATCACTGAAAACATCTCTACGATTGTTTGATGGATGTACAGTCTTATATGCAGCTCAAACATGGATAAATACTTAGTAAAGATATATATATTACTGGAAAGAAAACATGAGAAAGATTAGATTAGATTGTTTTTTTATGAAAATGCTTAGTTGACCTTGTAACATTCTTTTTGGAGTAATGAACTCATGGATAACGTGGTCAGGTCCCTCTGTTTCATCATAAATCTTCATTGCATTTTCAATTTTATATATTTTTCAATTCTAAATATGAAGGTAAATTTGGCATGGAACAGACAGGTTTCAATGCCACTCCAATTGGAAACATGATCTTTTCGGAAGGAGGAAATGGTATTCAATCAGTCTTTTCAAAAATAGGCAAATCTTTTCTCGACTTCAGCAGGAAGATTGTAAACAAACTTGGTAATGGGCTTGGAGGTTTCTTCAATGGAAAAAATTGCAAGTATGTATCTTTTGACTTGTATCTGTTTCGTTTTTTCCATTAAGTTCTTAATAGTTCAATTTTCAAGCATATGATACTTATAAAAATAATTGCCACGCTTATTGATCACGGTTTGAATCTCTCACAACATTTCTTATATTGGAAGCATGACAATGTTATAAAAACACACATTAAGATCATAAGTGTCACCACGCACAACTTTGGTGTCATTGAACACAAATTTGGAAGCTCTTATTGTTAGTTATATAATTACTATTGCAATTTAAATACTATGCACGTACTCTCATAGGTCTCCCGATTAAGCATTCCCCCACTATTGACTCAATTATGTGTATATTACATAAGGATGTTATTGTGCATATGCAGAAATCCAATGGAGGAAATGCACATAGCACAACTACTTGGGTTTAGGCTAGAGCAAGCCACAGAGATCTAGTATGTGATTTAAAAGAGAGAACCAATCTAAGACTCTAAAGCCTCAAGTAAGAGATTCCCAAAAGACACCTCAAGTGAGACCACGTATGGCTAAGGAGTTTGCTTGGTGACAAACAAGTTGTTAACAAGGGTTCACCAAGTGCACTTATATGATTACACCATGATGTATAGCTAAACAAAGCAAACTGTAGGAAACTTGACCAAAAGTAACACCAAAAAACTAAGTTTAAAAGGTCCACTAGGAAAAATCGGCATTGTTCATTTAAATCAAGACTTTGAATATCCTAAGAGGGCCTAGCTAAGGTCAGGCAAGAGTAGGTGCAATGGAGGTCCTCTAGGATGGGGTAGGCAAATGATCACAATAGTCTTTTAGTGTGGAACTTGGGGCTAGCAAGAAGTCAATAGGACGTACTGTTTGGGGATGCCTTTGCCTAGGTTGAGGAATGGCTCTCAAAGCCAATGGACGAGTATCAAGCCCCTATCGTTCTTTAAGCACATCAAAGTTGCTCACGCAAGATGGGAGTGGAGTGAGAAGGGCATCTTCTCACTACTTCTCATGTATGTTCCCTAGAACTCTAGGGCACATCAAAGTGTGGGGAATGTGGGAAAGTTTGTTCTATGTTTTGATTTTGGAGTGCTTTGTTGTTTTTAGTTTTTCTATGCTAAAAATTATGTTAACTAGTAGGGAAAGGAAGTTTTCCAAATGAATTTATTTTCTTCCAATTTTTCTTCTATAAGCATTTTTGAACATTATAATTTCAAGTTATTTTTTAATAATAAATTTTTGGTTCCAAATAAGTAACTTTATTTAATTATTTATTTTTATAGCACTTTATTCACTTAAAATTCATCTTTATAAATAATTAATGTAAGTTGTTTTTAAATTCATCTTTTGACAACTTAAATATTAATTATTTAATATTTAATTCTTTTTCCTGCACATTTAGGGGAGAGGGGCTAATATAGTTGTGCAGGATCTAATAGTTTTGCAGTCAATTGTGATTATAATACCCAATCATACCAGATATTTATACTATATATTGTAAATAAATAGTCCAAATGTAAATAAAAAAATAACCAAATGTTGATCAAAAGTGGACCCATACTTGAACACATGAGAAACTCTAAATGTTATATAAAAAAAACATAAATACATTTATGAAGAAGTGAAATAAGTATTTTTTTGTCTCAAATAAAATATCATAACTATCCACTATTAGTGTGTCATTTAAAAAATAAAATGCTCATTTAATAAAATAAGACACCCATTTAAACAAGTATTGTTATCATAGTGAAAAAATATTGTTCTTATGTGTACAACTGTTAGGGTAGCAATGTAAAGCATTGGAGTATTTTATATTAATAGTTTGTCCTATCACAAATATAAAAGGTGAGCACAATAAATACCATGTATTTTCCCATTAAATGTGAAGGATTTTCAAAAAGTTTTAGTGTTCAACTATTGGTCCATTTTTGTTTGATACAAGTTGTATTTTAAATAATTATGTGTTGTTTTTATAACAACAAATAGTTTTTTTGTGTTCAACTATTGGTCCATATGTGTTGAATATAAAAGCTAGAGATATCAAAGATTTATGGTTACCAATAGGTATTTGGTCCATTTAGGTTGCATTTTAATTTTATTTTAAATAAAAATATAATATTTTACAAGCAACAAATGATATTTTTTTTGTTCAACTATTGGGGGTCCCATGATTAAGTTTTGGTCGAATCTTTAAAAAGTCAAATTTTAGACACTTCTCAATAGATATGCTAATGTGGCGAGTTGCATGATGAGTTACACCTCCAAACCTTAGTTAGAGATAGATAAGAGGCCAGTCCACATTTCAAAAAAAAAAATGAAGGTTCTACGATATTCTAGTCAATCACTACACGTTGACAAAGTTAGCCCACACGACTACTGGCCCCCTCTCCCCTACCCAAAGTTGTGAAAAATACCAAAATAGCTCAAAGGTGAATTTTGAATGTGCCAACATACTCAAAACCTCATTGGAGATCCAACTTAATAAAAATTGATCCTTTCCAAAAATACAATATTCCTCCAAGAAGTTTTGAATGCATCCAAAATGATGAAATTTCCCTCGGAAAGCATCAATGGACTCATCTTGATCCCCTAAACACAATGTCATTAACTAAAATCCATTTCGACAAGGATGGCACTCTCCAAAAAATTTGGAGTTTCCAAGGATACTGGAAAGGCCATAAAAAGGGACATTATAGTCTTCCCTCCTTGAGATTGCTTGTCCTCAAGCAATCATAACTCAACCACTGATTCTATTGATTAATCTTGGGCGAAACCCATTGTGATTCTAGGATCCCAAATCAATCTTAAGAATATGGCACCATGCTTTCGCTGCACCACTCTGATTAACATTGGAATACCAATGTGCCAAGTCTTTGTTTTCTTTTCCTATAGCACAACATAATAGCCATATTAAATAACTAAGTTGAGATGCTTGCAAGATATGGATTCTTTCTCTATAAAATAGAACACCTCATACCATTGTGTTCTATGAAATTTCTTATCTATCCCACTATTATGTGTCATCAGAAACATGGCCAAATTATTTGCATGTGGATTGAAAGCAAAAAGATGAGCATACCTCACCATGCCACCAATGTGAAAGTCACCCGCTTGCTCCACTTTAACTTTTAGTATTGGGTATCTTAAACAATCACTAGATCCCATATCTTGCTACTATCACCATATATGTTTCTTGAATCATGAGGTGTCTCACAA
This sequence comes from Sequoia sempervirens, assembly GCA_007258455.2. Classification (NCBI taxonomy): domain Eukaryota; kingdom Viridiplantae; phylum Streptophyta; class Pinopsida; order Cupressales; family Cupressaceae; genus Sequoia; species Sequoia sempervirens. The sequence continues at coordinate 22,773 of VDFB02130753.1, forward strand.
ATCATATTATCAAAAGATAATTTTGCATCCAAAATAGAAGATGTATCATCATGCAAAATTTTTGTTTCTAGCCCAATGAGATTGCACTCTTGATGTTTTTGCCAAGTGCTATCACCATGTTGAATCTCCATGATATTAGGACTCCTAAAATCATAGAGTGATTCTTCATTACTCTCAAATCCTTATTCATGTCTCCAAGGGTAGCTTACCTCCAAGTTATAATCCCTTTGAAGCTCATCAATTCCTTCAATTATTTGCTTGACTCTCATGGTCTTGTGTTAGATTCTTGTTCCAACAATGTGGTTGCAATATATGATTGATTTTCTACTTTGTAGAGTGAATAGTGAGATAAACATAACTCAAGGTTAAGCTCATCAACCTCTTTCTCCTTTTATGTGAATGCATTGAAAGTCTCTTCTACAAACTTGATGGTATGGTCTCTATCTGAAAGAAAATGCAAGTAATTTGATTTTAGTATTTCTAAAGCACCTTTGATAGTTTGCAGATTTGATAAAGTGGCTCCAACCTTTAAACATTTTTTTCTCTCTTCAACTCAAACCTTCCAAAGGAGTTCTCCAATGAATTTGTGTGTTATCAAAACGTGTTAAAGTTTGCACAACTTTTTCTTCAACGACCAACAATTGATTCTAACTTGTAATTCTCTAAGTTTTTTATCAAACTCAGCTTCACACAACAAATTTTCTGATTTGTCTTCATATGTGGAAACAATATCACCTCTGAAATCAGCTCCCTCTCTAAATGTTGAATTGCAATTTCCTTGAATAGATGGTAGGACAACACTATACTCAATCAATGAATCATCAAAAAGTTCAATACCTTCAAGTTTTGGGCTATCATCTACTTCAAACTCGACACTTCCAAGAAGACTTGTGTACTCCTCTTCACTTGTAGGTGCACCTGAAAATTCAGCCTCATAATTATTTTCAACTAAGACATTCTCCTTATGAGCATTGTGAAATTCCATGTCAATTGTACTTTGCATTGAAGCAAGTCTCTCATACTCAAATTTGACATTGTTGGAATGGTTATCTTCTTTTGTTTTCACACATGTAAGATCAACACCATCCTTTTTTCTTGTCCTTCTTATGTAATCATAAAGGTCTTTTTTGCTAGGATGCTCTATTTCAAGTAAATTCGTGAATTCTTCAAATGAAACTTGATATTTGAACTCCTTAGGTAATTCTTGATATTGATCAAGAACTTTGGTGGCCTCATATTCATAGTTTCATTTATCTTGCTCCGTTATCAATGTCGTTAGGTCCTTATGATGCTTTTCAAATACCTACAATAGCTCATTCATGGATTCTTGGAATGACTTCATATTGCCATTACCATTGAATATTGCCAAGCACTCTATTGATTACTACCCAGAATTGTTGAAATTGATCATAAATAAGTGTTGGTTGATTCTGGAAGCAATCTGAAAATGGTCTTCTCACTGTTAACCCGACAGATTGGTAGGAAACACTGCTCTAATACCACTGTAATAACCCTACCAAGTTATATTGTTTCAAACTTGCAATTTTTTTCCCAATTTAGCTTGCAGGCATTTCATCAAACACTTTGTATGCAATTGATTATGAGGAATTTTTTATTGCAATTACTTGAAGAAATTATTTAAGGGTTTTAAAACATGTTTTTACCATAAACTCAATTCAACATTCAAAAATTTATTGATACATTATGTCAAACAGTTGTCATTCCTTCAATATGATTGGAAATAATAAAATGTGAACATTACAACTTGTCATTCTGAATTTTAGTATACATAGATATGGAAATTTTATGCTCTAACCTCTTATTATAGCATATTTAAACATTCAGTGACAATTGCAACATGAATTGCCCAAGTTTGGGATCCTCCACAAGGACCCACGCCTCTTCCTGTAGCATTCAAATGGTTGTGCCTAAGTTCCAGGAAGCCTTTAGACCTCATACCCCCTTCCAAGTGTGTAGCAACTTCTTATAACATCTTGGTTGTAGATTGTGTGGTGACCAACATTTATGCACCCTATGATCGTCAACCCCTTCTTATTATGCAACATCCTGTCCAAAGTTGGGAGTGTAGCGATCAACAAATACTACTCCAAACTAAAGATATTCTTTCTACTCACGTCCAACAATGAAATGCATTCAACTTCCAATATGTGGTGCCTAGTAGACCAATATCTAACAATCACTAAGGGTAGCAACTGGATGTGTTGACTGTCCATATGTTTTTCAATCTGAAAATATTTTAAATAATTAATATATTGCTTGCCTACAAACCTCCGATAAATTATTTCATCCATCGACAAACTTCATGAATATAAAACAATCCATACTCTTGAATTATTAAGCCTAGCTATGAATCTTGTGTGAATCCATCACAAATCTTTTATGCATAAACTATGACCCTATATGAATCATAGAATATCGGCTAGGGACGAATCTTTCACCATCGAAACCAATCTTATCTTAGGGTCTCATCTAAGGTGGAAGAGATGAACAATGTTCAACCTCACAAAGAAAATGTTGAGCACACAATGATATTGAGAGGGTGGGAGGGGAGGTGAATCAATGTGCACATGAAGTTTCCAATTCCATGCTTAGTTAACTAATGAAGATTGAAGAGGTTTCTAAAATGGAGAAGAGTTAACTTGTGAGAGAAGATTGAGTTTCTAATATGAAGAAGAGTTAACTAATGAAGGAAGGAAGAGTGACTGAAAAGAAAAAAGGAGTTAAGTGATGAGTGATAATAGAAATTATTTAAAAATGGGTAATTAACTCGCATTGAATTAAATAATATAATATTATTTAGTTAAATAGATAATGGGATTAAATGGGAAATAATTATTATTAAATAATAATAATATGTGATGTGATAAATGATATTTAATGGATAATTAATATGATGATTAATAAATGGAAATTATTTAATGATTAAATTATAGCATGTGGTAATGATACTAAGATAATGATGATTAATGAAAATGAATGTGATTAATGATAGGTGCATTATATGACAATGACTAGGGCTATGTGGAATGATTTAGGTGTCTACATTTTGCCCCTCTTTGAAGCAATGTTCAAAGTAACATTGTTTCAAAGAAAAGAAAAGTAGCCAAGAAGAAAAATTAGAAGAGATGAAGAAGATGATGATATGCCCCAATTTGATGAGAAACGGAAAATTAGAAAAGATGGGATGATTGATGCCCTCTCGAGAGATTATTCATGCATAAAGTGCATAAGTGATCTCTCGAAAGAAGAAAGGAAGAATAAAATGTTATATGAAAGATAGAAAATGATGGATGAAAAATATTCAAATATGGATGCAAGGAAAATGATTATGAATGAAATGATGATAAATGTGTTATGTTGACTTTGAGATTAGCAAAATTTATTTGATATAGCAATGGATGTTATGCACTAGGGTATAGAAGACCAAGGTGACAATGTATCCAATGCATGGACTGACTCTCAAGCAAACAAACCTCATAATGTATCTTAGTGATTAAAGTGCTATTTGAGACTATATGATTATTCAAAAGGTTAATGTTCTAAAACCATCACATAAAACCATCACATCTATAGCATGATTACAATCTTCAATTAGTGTGGTCTTTAACACAAAATAAATTTGCACCTTTGATAAGACAAATTGAAACACTTTTCATGTCCAAACAGTTTGAATTGTAAACTCAAATGATTAAATAGTTATAGACAATTATTAAAATTGTGTGCTTGTTCTTTTACAGCATATCTTTCATTTATATCAATTGTCATTTCCATATCTTCTTAATTAGGTAGATATCACATTGATTTTGTACTTTGATACTAATAAAACTTTTGCAAAGTAATATTTCATATTTCATTTTCAATCCTTAATATATATTTTTTATTATTATGTTTGAATCGCATTTATAATGCACTACACAATTTTATCATTTAAGATTCTTTCTTTTTAATTCTTAATTCATAATGCACTACACAATTTTAAATCATTTAAGATTCTTTCTTTTTAATTCTCAATTTCAAAGAGAGGATTGTTCATTATTTATTATATCTTATAAAAGTGTAATTTTTTTTTTGTAGGAAATGTTCTTTCTTGAATTTGAAATGTCAATTTACAAATATATGTATCGAGAACATGTTAAAGTTGGGTTGGATAATTTTTATTATTCTAACAGGTGAGACTTTACATTTCCCAAACACTTAGTAACAAGTAAAGTCAAGCATTTTGATATTAGAGCAATGATTTTTTCAAAAATAAATAAAATATCTTTGTCATTTGTGTTTCTATTGCTTTCCTTGTAACTTTTATTTTGGATGTAGAAATATAAGAATTTTATTAAGATGGACATTTTCAACCATCTAACTTATAGAAACATTTGAATCTATCACATAATCTCTATGATATAAAACTTATATTTATTCATGTTAGATAATTAAACAATGAAGAATTCATAACTTATATCAATTACTTTTTAATTTTATTTTGTTGTTTTTAGTAAATAATAAACTAAAATTATTTATATTGATTTTGATGCAGGTTTACTCATTATTTGTATATCATGTAGATTGAAAATGATGCAAAGCATGTTGTCCACAATGTTAAGGATCATCCATTTATTACTTAAGATTTGCATAAAAGTTATCAAAGGAGTGGCTAGGGATGCATGGTGGTGTATAATCACATACTAAGAAATAATATATCAGAAAGATTAAAAAAAAAGAAAATGAAGCAAAAATGTGTCCAAGAGAAGGGAGAGGATGGTTTAAGAGGAAGGAAAATGTTAGAGAATAAAAAGAATCGAAGAAACAAAAATCAAAGTGTAAAGAAAGCAAAACATAGATCATGAAATTACACCACGAGAAGAAAACCTTGAAAGATTGATGAAAAAGGAAGCAAGAAAAAAACATAACCAAGAGGAGAAAACATATGCAAGTTTAATGGAAATGAATATGGAAAAGAATTATGAGAAAAAAAAATTAAGGAGAAAGTAAAAATACACAAAATAAGAAATGAAAAATAAAGCATAGGTGAAAGGAGATTGAAAAAAGATGATGCAAATTAAAAAAAAAGGTGCAAGAATCACATTAGCACTTGATGAATGAAAATAAGAAATATGAAGAATAGTATGTAAGAGTAATGACACAAAGTATAATGAGTTAGTATAATAGTAACATAAAATAAGTTTGAAAAGAATATTATTGAAGTTTTCTCTTCAATAATGATAAATTTCAAATTGTTATAAGAAACAAGTGATATGAAAATTGTAAATCTTTTGAATACAAAATATCAAGCATTCTAATGTGTGCATGAAAGCACAATATCAAATTTTCTTCTTTATTCATCTTATTCAAAATTATATTAAATTGTATCCCTTGATTTGTTTGATGGAATTTTTATATTAATTTTTTAAAATAATATTTTACTTAGATTGAAAGACTTTAAATTATTGATCTAAGTATTATTATATCTATGGGTGGTAGATCATATTGTCATGGTAATATTAAGCCATTATTTTCACAAGATTTTGATCTCCATTAAATAATGAAAATTGTGTTGTTATATTATTTATTTATTATAATTTAACTTTAAAAAATATATCTTTATTTTTAGTAAACTATAATGTTAAATAATATTTTGTCTATTATAGTTAATATTAAAAATGTTATTATGTTACAAACTTTTTATACAATATTGTAAAGAAAAATAAAAATGTTTTCATAGCAATTTAAGGTTAATCTAATAACATACATATAAATAAACATAAATTGAATCTAGATTAATTAATAATATTAATGGGAGTGATGATTGAATAATTAATACAATTTTAGGTAAACATATGAGAGGATTAATGGCATCTAGCTTTAGGAAAGGTGAATTGATGCACTGAAAAATGAATATTTGGAAATAGAAGATATGTATTTGTAATTTGCTTTTGGATTTAAAAGATGTTCAATTTGTGATGGGTCAAGCCTATGGATTTGACCTCTAATTGCAAATTTGATTAGTATAGTGCATCTTCATGTTTCTTGTTTTATCTAACTCATTATTGTATACTCTACTATGTAGACTTGTAACATTTTAGAGGGTTGTCAAATCACTAGGAGATAATTTTTCCAAGGATAACCTCCAAATAAAATTGTCTTTACAATAGCTCAAATGATTGAGGACAAGAAGCTTGAGCTATATAAATGCTCTCAAATGATTATAAAAATTAGAGTTATTTTTACTGGAAGTGTTCTTAGAATGCTCCTTTCAAAAATTCAAATGTATTTCCCTTGATACTCCTTGATGATAATGAATACAATCGAATTCCTTTAAATGCTAGTATACAACAAAAAAAAGCATACAGACTTGTGTTTGCTTGGCTTTCTAAGAAAGAAAGGAATGGATAAGATTTGGAAACATTTTGAATTTGAATTCTAAAATTTGAAGGGAGGACCTAGGGAGAGAAGGGGCAACAAAATATGCTTGTATGGGAAGTGGTTCTATTTTACATAGCTTGGCAACCATGGGATGGCAAGATACATTAGACACTAGCATGTTATGTCATAGTGATCTATCAAGTCACAATGATGAGTCTCTATGTAGGAACCTATAACTCTTTGCAATCTCAACATAGGAGTGTTAGTAACAAAATACATCCCCATCAATTGGTTTTATACATTGGATGCAAGGAATTGGATGAGGGAAAAAATTAATGAAATATAAATGTAATCTAAGCATGTAAATATATAAAGTAATGAATGTTTAAACAAATGCATTATGTAACAAATGAGTCATCCTAACAAATAGGCGTGATAAGTATATGGTTTGGAGAACATGTTAAGGAATAAGATTGCACAAAGGAAGAATAGTGGTGTGGCCCTCAATCTAGATAAGAACTCCCATATAAGAACATAGGTCACTAGAAAATGAATATGCCTTGAATATGGCAATATTAGAACACAATGAATAAGGTAACCTAATAGGTCCATTCTGGTGATGAAGATCTTGATACATGGAATAGCATGTAGTGTATAGCATGGGGATGCTTAAGGTATCCCTAGTGGTAATAAGAATATTGATACAAGAAATAACATGTAGTTTATATCATGGGGATGATTAAGCTATCCCTAGTGATAATAAGGATCTCAACACTCAAAATAACATGTAATGAATTGTGTGGGGAAGGTTATGATGTCCCTAATGTAGCTCTTAAAACATGGCTAGTTTATTTGAGTTCACACTATAAAATGTGATTGTGAGAGATCATTTCAAAGATATTTCCCCCATATAAGCAAGATAGTGTAATGGGTATGGGTTGTAAACAATCTATAACCACCTATATGATAAGGTAGGATGACCCTCAATATCCAAATAAGTATCATTTGATAATTAGAGATAGGTAAATTATCGAAGGTTAAGCATACAAATTTCACAAAGATAGGATGTAATCATGAGGGCACATGTAAACCTAACTAGCCCCAACATGCCAATGTGGTAAGGTAGCTCTAGAAGTGTGATAAGAAAGTGTAAACCACTATGATGGTAAGTTATTGAAATAAGATAAGCATAAGATGCAAACATGATAAGGCTAATAAATATAGGATGTAAACATGATGGGTTGTAAACAATCTATAACCACCTATATGATAAGGTAGGATGACCCTCAATATCCAAATAAGTATCATTTGATAATTAGAGATAGGTAAATTATTGAAGGTTAAGCATACAAAGTTCACAAATATAGGATGTAATCATGAGGGCACATGTAAACCTAACTAGCCCCAACATGCCAATGTGGTAAGGTGTTAGAATTAGGTGTTGTACACCTTGCATAATGTTTGTAATATTTTATTTATTTATTATGTGTGTGGTGCACCTAGGGGTTTTCTAGGTGAATGTGCATCACAAGGAGTTATAATGTTGGGGCCACTTTGTTGTATGTATCATTGGGACATAATTGTAAAATGTAATTATTTAATATTGGGGAATAATAAAATATAATAAAGTACCCAATATTAAATGTGGGGTCACATGATGTAGTATTTTTGGGCACATGGTTTATGTAATACCACTTGGTGGTTTTGTGGGAGCTTGTTTCTATAAAAGCAACCACATGGGTAGTTGTTTAGGGTTGGATCAAAAGTTGGTCAAGGTTGAGCTTGTGCATGTGTGAGGGTTTGAAGCATGGCATGGGATGTGTGGATTCATGCTTGGTCACATGGAATGCATGGATAGCTTGTGCTTCAGAAGTGTTCATGGAGTCTCTGCAGATGTATTGTAATGGGTTTTCATTGCTGAATAATACATGGAGTGTGGATGCTTTTGGAGGCTGGGTTTTTCCCTCTTGAGGGTTTTCCCAGGGTATATCTTGTGTCATCTTTGATGGGTATGTTGTCTATTCTCTTGCATGTTGATGTTGAGTATTTTACTTGCATATTTCAGATTTGGGTTATGTGGAAATTGTCATTTCATGAGTTTCCTTATATAAGGTAGCTCTAGAAGCGTAATAAGAAAGTGTAAACCAATATGATGGTAAGTTATTGAAATAAGATAAGCATAAGATGCAAACATGATAAGGATAATAAACATAGGATGTAAACTTGATCAATCTTATAAATGGATGTGATAACCATCAAATTAGATGATAAGCATGACAAAGATCATAATAATTAGATATGAATATGGTAAGGATCATAACATGGAATCACAAGATGTAAATATGGTAATCATAGCATCAAAATAACACAATATCACGAAGGATATGGATCATGAGGGTATCATAAATGTTGTAGAATGGGTATATAAAAAGGAACATATAAAAACCTAAGTTGGTAAACATGACCATAAAATGACATAAGGGTCAAAATAAGGCATGTAGGAAAACTAGTAGGAGAACATAGATAAGAATGTGAGCTAAGCATAGGAGTAACATAAGAAATATGCCCCATGAATAAGGAAACAAAACATGAAACATAATATAGAAGGTGAAATGAGGATGGGAGGTGCAACAAGAATGATATAATTATAGGATCAAAAGGTAAATGGATGAATTAAGGAAAGGAGGATCACAAGAAACATGATGCAAGCAAAAGGATAAGGTAGAAATGATACAAAACACAAGGAATATGTGACAAAAACAACACAACACATTTTTAAATTCACTTTTGTCAACATGTACCACTAAATATGTCTTTGTGTCATCCACATGCTAACTATTAGAGTGAGTAATGAGAAGGATATGTGGGGATATCTAATCAATAGTCATGATTCATCATGTGTATTGGGAGATTTCCTTTTTATGTCATCCGTAATATTAATATAGCATATGTTATAATGAGAAAGATTAATCTCTTGATGCACATGTTCTACTATGGTTTGAACCTTACCAAATGGGGGAGAAGTGAGGTCATGCATATGTTCTATATTCATGGTTTATTATATGTATAAATCATATTGATAATAGGATCAAAAAATAAATCATGAGAAGGCATCACCATGTCCATACTTCCTTATGGGCACTAGGTTTATAAAAATAACCATTGAAAGCAAATGTTAAGTTCATAAAATTGGTGTAAAGAAAACAAAGTGAATCCAACTATTGGAATACCATCATAATTATATAAAATAAATTCACTAAGGCTCATAATGTGATAATATAAGGAATAAAAATGTGTAACATCATCACTAACTTCCACTTGAATAGCTAAAGATGTCTCACCATAAGGTATGGCATCATCATGGGATGAATGAGTTAAACAAAAATGAGACATAGAAGAATGATCATCATGCATGAGAGGGTATATGTTATCCAAAAGACATGACTTTGAGGATGCAAAACTATCGTGACATGTAGAAGGAATATCATAAGATGGTGCAACAATGTCATGAGTAGGTGAAGCAAGTGTATCCTCATTGCATTATGAGTCATTAATAGCAATGGAGGAAATAAGTGTATCATGAATATCCTTCACAATAGATGTATCATGAGTCAAATCTAATGAAAGAGAGGTGTTGAAAGGTAACGTATGAATTAGACTCTAATGCATTAGTATCACTATTCATAGAATTAGAAAACATGTGAGAATCATGTATGGGTGTAGTAAGGGTATCCAACATGGAAGGAAAAGTAATGATCATATGATGGTACAATTCTTCCATAGATAATTTGATCTTATTTGCATGATGATTTACATCATGAATGAATCAAGAATAGATGGATTACATGTCAAAAAAATTATAGATTTCAAAATTAGTGAGGGGCATAAATAGATGCCAAGGATAGAGGACCATGATAATCCATAATATATAAAATATTCTAAGAGGATGATGAGTAGGGTTCACAAAAGTATTCAATAAAGGATCAAAAATTTAATAGATGTTTGTAAATGGTATAAAAGTGAAGATTTGATTTATATCAAAAATCAATTCTAAATCATATCTAAAACACGTGTAAAATATAAATCCTACAACCAATAAGAGTGGGTAGGATGGGTGAAAGATAGAATATGTAGATAAGCATACCAAACCTTAGAATAAGGATGTATCAGTAAATCCCAAGAGTGAAAGATGGATCGGATTTAGAAATAAGAAAAATTAGAGAATTACAAATTTAAACCCTAATATTTATTAGAACTCGTAGGGAGAAACTAGGTCATATAAGAGAGGATGACTTGACTTGAAATATAAAGAAAATAAACTATCTATCACTAATACTATAACATGCATATACAAAGATGGAGCAAATGCGGGCGAAGAGCAGGAAAGGGAGTGGGGGGCGTGGTTCGAATTTTGCAGAGGGTGATGGCGAAGGTGGAGAGGATGATGATGGGGATTGGGTAGTTCTGGATATTGTGCTACTCTTTGCATGCTTTCATGAAGTTGATGTTGGTTTGGGGATGCTCGTGGTTGGAGTTGAAGTGAAGGTTGTTTTTGGGGTCGCAAAAACTGTGGTGTATGCTCATGTGGCTTTTGACCTTCAGGCGGCTCCTCTTCTAGCGGTGTTTTCTCTTGGGCCTGAAGTTGAGGGCTTGGTCTCGGATTTTTTTGAGACTGGGTCCTCTGTTTATTTAGTGAGATCTTTCCCTCTTGGTCGCTTCTTGGTCTGATTCCCATTGGTCTTTGGTGTTGGTGGTAGCCTTGTTTTATCTTGGATGGTGGTTGTTGATGACTCTATGGGTGCCCGTGTTGGCTTGTTTTTCCTCAAGGGTGATGTTCATTTTTTGGGCCAATTGTGGTCGTTAGAGATCCCCTAGTGGTTGTTTTATTTTCCTCAGGGGTTTTGTTTTAGAGTTTGGGGTGGGTTGATGCCTTTTTCCTTCGATGCAGTATCTATGTAGTTCATCTGGCTGTCTAAGGTGGCCAGGGGTGTTCTAGGTCTGAAGAGGGAGTGGCTTATTAGTTTTATTACTACTAAGACTGAGGTGGAGTGGTGGTTTTCCTCCCTATTGCTGCTATGGGTGTATGCCTGGTGTTTGAAGGTGTCCCCCCTAGTCTCTCTTATGTTGTGATGGAGTTGCAGAATGACCACGCGGTCTTGATCCCCCTAAATTTTGTGATGATTTTGCTACTAATGGGGGTTTTTTTTCTCTTGAAGGATGCTAGTTGTGTTGCTCATTTGGAGCTTCTTTTGATGACTAGGCTACACCCAAAAAAAATTTTATTATTTGGGTTATGTCCTATCAAGACCCAGATGTTCTTGGAGCTTAAGGCAGCTTATATTGCCCTTGTTTAATATGTTGTTGTTGGTTGGGCTATGTATAAATTTATTTATGTTGCCCCAGATGAACTTGAGGTATAAGGGAGCCCTTTTTCCTATTTCAAAGATTCATTTTAAGATCTTCTTGAAGTTCCTAAAGGTTGGGCTACCAAAGGATGTGGTGGTTTACCTTTCTACTGAAGTGTTGGTTTTCTCTTAGGTTATAGGGTCAATATCTTCTATTGAGGTGGAGACCTCTACTTTTGAGGTGGAGATAGTTGTTGTGGATGTGATGGGAAACCCTCTTTTCTGGCATAATCTTTTGGCTTTTTTTAGGTGAAATCCACTCCTATTGAGGTGGAGTTTGAGGTTGTTGGAGATTTATCTTTGGTGGAAAGGGTGCTCATGTCTTCCTCTCTAATAGAGGGAATCTCTCTCCTTTAGAGGTGGAGATTGAGTTGGTTTGTTTAGCTAGAAGATGTTTCAAGGGGATTCTTCCTACCTTGTATTCAGTCATCCATTTCAACTCTCTTATTGAGGTAGGGAGTTTGGTTGGACTAAACGTTCTCAAAGGGAGCTCTTATTGCCATCTTTTTCATATGATATCCTTTGAAGAACCAGTTTAGGTGATGTGGATGGTACATGTCATCATGGTGTTGCTTTCTCTTGGCTTAGTGATGGATGTTCTGAGCGGTTGGTTTGTTGCGGCTTGGTTGTAGCAAGCTGTGTAGTTTCTTGGCTAACTCAAGCGATGTTTGTGTGTAGTTTAGGATTCAAGGTCCCTATAAAAACCTGGTTGTAGAGGGTTTAAGGTTCCCTTCAAAACCTATTCTTTGCAGCATGATTAGTCTAGTCTATTTTTTTTATGGTTGTTATTGTCAAGTTGTTGTTTGTTTGTGATTTATTTGTTTGCAGCAAGCATTCGGGTCCCTTCAAAACTTGTTCTAAAAGGGTTTTGGGTCCCTTCAAAACCTATTTGTAAAGGGTTTCGGGTCCCTCTAAAACCTATTTGTAAAGGGTTTCGGGTCCCTCTAAAACCTATTTTTCCCCTCTAATCAAAACATGCATATACATAAGAATAATTAACCTAGATTAATAACATTTATGAAATTTATAATTGAATAATCAATATTATTTGATGAAATTAAATGACAAGGTCAATGTCATTTATCTCTAGGAAATATGGATGTTTAATGTTTGTTGATGCACTAAAATCTAGATGTCTTGGGATCATAAATGTGATATTTCTCTTGAGTTCTTAATAGTCCATCAACTCTATAAGGGGTCAAGTTCATGGATTTGGGTTAGATAAGCTACAAATTTGACTTCTAGCCATAATTTTGATTTGGTAATGAATGTGCGCCCTCATTTCCTACTTTGCATACTCCATTGTTGTATACTTAACAATCTAGACAAATAATATTTTAGAATATGTTTAGAGGGTTGTCAAATTTCTAGGAGACAAGTTCTCCTAGGTCAACCCCCCAAAAAGGCCAACTTTATGCTCATGTAAAAGATTGAGGGCATACTTCAATCATGCAAATTTTCTATAGTTTATGTAGATTTGAGTTCTTTTTAGTGCACCAATGGATCTTTTACTAGAGGTGGAGGGCCTAGCTCGATTGGCTAAAGCATCTTGTTGCAGGAAAGAGGTCACGAAGTCGTCTCCCACCAAACCCATGGTATTGGAGGGCGTGTCGCGCCAGCGCCAACGATTACATGAAAAATGTTTACCAAGCGCACTACAGTTTATAGGGGGACGAATACCCAACTAATTCCTACAATCTAAAAAAAATGGATCTTTTACTATCATTTTCCTTTCATAAATGTGAATGAGTTTTCCTTGTTATTCCTTGATGATAGGTAAATTCAATTAAATTCCTTTAAATATAGTAGATAGCAATAAATCATGCAAGCATATATTTAACCAACTCTAAGTGAGAAGGAATAGGTTGGAGTCAAGAAATTTTTGAATTCTAAAATTTAAAGGGTTAAATTTGCAAGTGAAAGATCAACCTCACACCCACATAAGTAATTTGAGAAATGGGAATGGAAAAATCAAGGTGGATATCAAATGTATGGGGATGGGTACATGGAGGCACAATAAATGCATAATCTAGATGAATATATCAAAATGCATGTATACATGGATAAGGTGGAAAATTATGTGGGAATGTGTGTAATGATTGAATAATGACATGGGAAAGGAGCTCAAGATCACATTAGATTGCACATTTTATCAATATGTAAATGTACTAATCCAATCTCTCAAAATGGGCACAAAACCAAACAGGAATTGTTATGGGTATGTGATGTAATAATAATTATGGGTCCCAAAAAAGGATGCCTTAAATCATGTAGCCTCCAAAGTTAACACAATGAAATCAAACACAAATGATAAAAATACAATGAAATGACATTATACAAATTCTTATACAATATTCGGGACCATTTACAAAGATCTACAAAGGGAAATCAACAACATAATTAACTTAATATAGAGAACATAGTGACATAATGTATTCTCTCAAGCTTAGCTCTACAAAAACCATTTATGATGACTAAACTTAGTATCTATAGAAACTCCAATGAACTTCCTTCAAACTTAGCTTCCTTTACCTTCTTTTGGCTAGCAACCTTCACTAGTTTTATTTACCCTCATTGATCTAGGTATAAGAAGAAAAATTGTGATAATTAAATAGCTCATTAAACTTTCCAACCAACTATCTAAATGTAGTGTTTCATCTACCTTCCATATCTGATTTTATTCAACATATGGATGATTATTCCTTCCCCCTCACACTGTGCATGAATTCCAAATAATTGTGCCAAAGCATCATCGACCAAGTGACCATGCCAACACATAAGTTTCCCTAATGCATTGAGACTTATATCTACATGTGACCTGTAAAAAACATTTATATGTGCCTAGCACACAAGCTCCAAACTCTACACAAATATCTATGTAAATATTTATTGAGACTACTCTACACTACTATGCATACACCAATTTTTTGCAAGCCGCTTATTATCCCAATCCATATTTAGTTGATGAGTATTGCTTATGTACTTGAATATTCTTGCATCAAACACCCCAATTAAAAATGAACCATGAGCCCCTACTCATGTGCATTTTGTTAGGTCTACTATAGTTTTATTGTGTCTTGTAAATACAAATGCACTAAACCATGTCTCATCTTGAACTCCATGGCCCTTCCACTTGACCAAATATTCCATATACTCATTTCAGCATGCCTTCTTAATTTTGGTATCAATCACTTGCTTAATTTATACTTGCACCTTCTCAAGAAATTCTTGTCTCCAATCCACCAATCTAAAGTCTATATCATCATCATCTTCTTCTTTATGTTGTCCCTCAATGTGTGGGTACAAACCTATGATATTGAAGATGTGTTATATAACAACTCCTTCCTACAACTCTATCTCATATGCATTTTGCACAAATTTTGCAAGACTTTGCATGGTATAATCTTCTTCCATTTTTAACTTATACATTTATTTTAGGAAGCTCTCCTTGAATAACTGCACTAAGACCATGTCACCAAATTGAAAGTATAGTTCTCTCTTTTTCATATCCATGCATTATTTGTATTGTGCATCACTCTTCTCCAACTATATATATACTTGTCTATGTACATCACACATGTAATCCATAATTTTTTTCTTTTATACTTATTCCTTTCACTCCTTGGATATTGCATGATTTGGCCACACTTATTTGACTCTCTCCATAAACAATTTGGAACAAGATTCTTCCAATCCTTTTATTCACTAAATTATTATAAGAAAATTTAGTTTGCATCAAGATTGAATCCCATTTTAGGATTTTCTCCTACTAGACATCACAATAATTTTCCAAGTCTCCTATTAACCACCTTCATTTGACCAACCATCTAAATATGATATTGTTAGAGTTGATAGTGAACCCCATGGCTCCCACAAATCACCTACAACCAAAAAACCTATCACAAACGAGAGATCGAAGCAACTAATTTACTATGCAACCAAGAGCTTGAAAAGATTGATCCACATAAACATCTTATATTCCTTTTGTATTGAATAATAATGTGAATGATGATTACAATGAATGGGAATGCTTGTAAAAGGAAAAAATAAAACCCTAGATGAGTATTTGATTAGATTGTGATAGGTGTCATCATCTCATGCAAGGAGACAACTTAACCTATTAATAGCCCAATCTAATAAATAAAAAGCACTCATAAGCTTAGCTTAAGTTAATAAAGTAATAAGGGACCCAATAATTAATTAATTATCAAGTGATTTCCTAATTACTCCAACACCCCCCCTTAATATCAACTTAGGGAGAAGCAAAAAACCCTAATGAAGAATGCAATGATGGATGCATGAATGGGTCTTGGCTACAAGGCCTAATGAGGTACCCATGTATAAACAAATGAAATTTCTCATAACTAGAGAAAAGAAGAAAATATTGTGGGAAAAACTCCTCTCCAAAAGAAAGAAAATGAAATAACTACACTACTGAAAGAAGGATATAGGAGGACTCAATGTTACCCCCCAAGGTTTGTGTCTATCACACAAGTACAATAGATGTCCCCCCACTAGGAGAGAGAAAATGAGGATATGAATCCCACCATAAAGAAAGAGATCGTGTGCCAATGATGAATGCTTGAAGATATAACATGATCCACTTCATGAAAACAACATTTCTCCCCTTAGGAAGAAACAAATCCACTAGTTACTGGAGAATCCAATCCAAAAAATATGGGTGAATTAGGAATCAAAATCCAAATGATGTGCAACTCTGAAATGTGCTCAAGTGTCCACATGTCGAAAAAAGATGATGTCAATCCAAAAACTAGTGAAGACTAATGTAGAACAAGCTAAAAAGGTGGTGAAGATGGTGGGCCAACAATGATGATGTGGCTATCAACAAAGAGGAGATGAATTTCCTCAAAGTAATTTTCAAAATTTGCAATATGGGACTCTACAAACAAGGATGATATGTCTATAAGATATGAATCCCAAGTAGCCGTGTCTGGAAGATGATGAATTTCCTTCTACACTTAACCAATAGGGGCCAAAGATCTGGTGATGCCAAGTTGATCAAGAACAACGGAAGATGGTGAGGAAATCTCAATCTGAAGAGTGGGAACTTGAAGACAAGTCTTTGAACCATTGAAACATGTAAGACTTATGATATACTCAAGCTCCTCTAAAGTATCATCATCAAAGGATATACAATTTGCATCTGCAAAAAGAATGAGACAATTTGTAACAAAATACTCTAGGTATGGAGAGATATGAGGGTTCCATGGATCTCCCAAAGTCGATTCCAAAGTGTCTGAGGACAATCCATGTCTAATACAACACGCATAGTGTCATGATCAACACCAGAACAAATCACTCCTACAACATGATCATTGATAATACCCCATGTTGAATAGTTCTCTGGTGTGTTTGGTGTAGGTGTGATTCCATAAAGATAAGGATAAATATCAAGCCACCTGATATGTGTCAATATGTCATTTGGCTAAAACTCGTAGTTACCCTTTTCCATGATGACCACAAAAGGATGAACAAAAAACCCATGATACTTCCTCAAATGAAAAATAGAGACTAAAAACCTCAATACATGTAAAACAAATCAAATCAAGTCATCTCACGCAAAAAAATCCTTTCCAGGTGCTAAGGTGTCCAAGTAATTGATAGAAATGTGAAATCACAAAAAACTGAATAAAATGTACTTGGAGTAGATTCTGAAAAAATTGCATGAATCGATCTACCTTTCCAACGCCACTGGAATTGCAAAAATCAAGGATATAGGTGAAAATTTATGAGCTCGGAATAGAAAAATGAAGATTTGACTTAGACTGAGAATAAAATAAACCAACAACAAAATTTGATGATGAGACCTACATCACTAGAAAGTGATCGAAACCAGCTTTTGATGATATCTTGTTTTCCCAATTTCAACATTGTATGCCCAAGTTATGATTTTTTGAAAAATAGGATAAATTTAGTTAGCCAATAGTCAACAAACATGACCCTTCTAATTTGATTTCTAAAAAATGTACTCATTGCATGCAAAAATAATAGATACCCACAAAATACTTTGATGCTACAAACAAAACTTAGCATTTTTAATTCCAAAAAAAAAAGCATGTGATTTGGTAAAAATTTAAAGTTCACCAATATGGAAAATGACTACACTATGCTACTTTGATAGGCCTTTTCGCAAGATCTTCTCTTTATATACAAAATATAATGGATGCCCAGATATTTTTGTGTGATTGTGAATAAAACCCAGAAATCGTTTTTCTCAAAAATATACCAAAAAAAAATATTGGCCAAAATTTCTTTAATTTCTTAGAATTTAGATAAGAAGTCACAGATTTGGTGCTTTAATTCCATGATGGAGTTGATAGTGAACCTCACAGTACCTAGAAATCACCTGCAACCAAAATACCTATCACAAACAAGAGATCAAAGCAAGTGATTTTTTATACAACCAAGAGAGAAAAGATTGATCCACACAAGCATCTAAATATGTCTTATGTATTGAATAATAATTTGAATAATGATTACAATGAATGAGAATCCTTATAAAGAAAAGAACAAACCCTAGATGAGGATTTGATTAGATTTTTCAACGTGTGATCATCATCCAATGAGACAATTTAACCTATTAATAGCCCAATCTAATAAATAAAAAAGCACTCCTAAGTTTTACTTAAATGAATGAAGTAATAAGGGACCTAATAATTAATTAATGATTAATTAATTATCAAGTGATTTCCTAATTACTCCAACAAATATATCATACTAATTACAATTAAATGCTCAACTTCTTCCACAACATACTATAAAAGTGTCCCACAAATTTGGTATCTCTATCAGAGACAATAATGAGCAAAAACTCATATAGCCTTACTATCTTCCTAAAATATAAAATTTTCACTTGTGCAATGTTGTTGATCTACTTGCAAGCCATAAAATGTTCCATTTTGGAAAAACATAATTCTAACACTACAATTATAGAATTGTGGCCCTTCTACATTTAGGGGAATTCAATAACAAAGCCCATGCTCTAATTCTGCCAGAACTACTCAAGAGTAAACATCCACTTTCTCTAGCTAGTCTCCTTCCTTCTTCTGGAGTTGTCTTTCTCATGTCAAAATCAAATATCTTTTAGGATTTTTTTAGCTACATCCTTATTATCACCTTTTTAGCTTGCTTATTTAATCTTCCATCCTTTGTATAAACACCTTATATTTTTCTTTAACACTAGGGATTTGAACTTAGTGGATTGTATGAATGCATCATTTGAGAAGAAATTTTCAAAATCCAAAGACCTCACATCATGCATGAATTTTCCTCCATCTAGATTTAACAATATTCTCTTTAGAGGAATATCAACTAGCTAAAATATTTGGGGTGATGCAATGCCTAGTTGGATTTGTTGCAAGTCAATCTTATTTTCTCCAAATCCCTCAATAATTGAATAGTCAACCAAAGTTTGAACTCCCACTTCTTGTATTACCCTTTCTTGATGTGTATAGTTTTTAATATCTATTGTAGGTATCTCTGGAGGCCGGTAGACTAATTTCTCTACCTCTTGCATCTCTTGATAATAAAAATATACAACAAGAACTTGAATGATTGTCTTCATGGTTATCCTTGTAGTTACATACCCCAAACTATCAACATGATCTAATTGTTGTCACTTTGTTCCCTCCTTTGTTTTCCCACTAGTGATAATCAACTTGTGATTTAGTGTGGATCATCATGCCAATGTGTAATTTTATGTTATGTTTTTATTCCCTTGCCTCATTCAATTTCCCTTTCCTTCCATGAAGTAGTGGGCAACTATGGAAAAGTTAAAAGGGGTGAAGAAAAAGGAAATGGTTTTGGTTCCTAGTGCTATCTACCACTCGACAAAGGAATGTACCCAAGGAGGAATTTAATGGTTGGAGGATTCATTGGAACCAAGAATTGTTGGTTCTTATTTCCAATGAAAGCACTAATAAAGTAAAAGGAGCCTACTCATGGGGAAAACATCAATGAGTGACTAAGGAAAATGAGAGTGAGTGGCAAAGAAAGGAGCGTCAATAATTTTAGAGGTTCTTAGAATCATCAAAACCTTCAATAGGTTCCTACTCCCCTCATAAGCCCTTATGATAGAGGAAAAGAAGGTTAAGGCATGGCAATGGAGGCAAGGAAAGGTTAAAGACAAGGTTGATTATTGTAAAGAGTGAGAGAATAAACTTGGGTCATTTATTGCACTTACCTTTTGTAGAGCCATGAATGTTGCATGACCCTCCCATCTACCCAATATCAAGTCGTGGAGATATAGGGATGATTTTAAATGCATTTCCATGGATTTTAGAGCTATGAATGTAGTTCCCACATCTCCTTCATAATCTATAGTCCTTTTATTATCAGACGACCATGTCTAGGCCACATTTGAATCAATATTTTTTGCATGGGAATTTTGGCACTTTCCTCTCTTTTTCATCAATGCAGGTATGGAGGTGCTTTGGGAATGTACCCCACACCTTCATATCATATTTATTTTACAAATATGTCAAGTTTTTGTAGGATGGAAACTAGGTTTCTCTCCCTACCATTTCCTCTCTCTCTTTCACTCACTGAGCATAAAATGTATCTTGTTGCTCATTGTAAAGGGTTCTTTCCTTAGTTTTTGGAGTAGATATATTGTATTTTTTGCACTTCTACAATTGTAAATTATCCATATGCCTCTCCATCAATAAGAAACTATCATTTTTTCACCTCTTCACTCTCTTGCATCCTATGTAATTTTTTATTACCTCTATGTGTGAGTGTATTTTATCATCCTTTATGTATCTATGTTATTTTTTTTAATTTTCAAAGCTAATTGTGGATATCTTTTCCCTCTTAGTGCCATACCAAAATTCAACCTCCATGAATACTTCTAGGAAATTATACTAAAGAGAACTGTGTGGATGATTATGGTATTTTCTTATTGAGTCCCTATATATTTTGGGTAGGAAGATTTCATTCTAAACATTGACACGTCACCTTTCATTTCCTATTTTCCTTCTCTCTTTTCTCCTAGAAATTTTAGCAAGTAGGATTTTGTTTTTACTTGTAGGTATTTAGTATTGAGTTGTATCAATATTGTACACTTAGTTTAGAGAGGGAACCAACCCTTCATCTAGAGGTTCAAATTCATTTAGAAAGTTCCCACATATTAGCAAGTAGGATTCGATTTTTAGTTGTAGGTATTTAGTATTGAGTTGGATCAATACTTTACACTTAGTTTAGAGAGAGAACCAACCCTTCATCTAGAGTTTCAAATTCATTAGAAATTTCCCACATATTAAATACATTCTCATGTTTTCATTGAGCAATTGAATTCATTTATTCAATTAAGGGTGTTCAAATTAACAATAATTTTTTGCATGCCTAGTGGGACCAAGTTTCACGAGCTTTACATCACCCACTAAAGGATTACAGTGTGTTGTTTAGTGCATCTTTCCTTTTAGGGTAGTATCTTCAACACCATGGTGACTTTTCTAGTCAAATATTTTGGTTCAATCAGTCTACATGCTTAAGGCTATCAAATGGCGACTTCGTTGGTATGTCCTCATATCAGAAGATCTAATTGTTCTATTTTTAAGAATTGTTGAATAAATTAGCTCCTGTGATGCTTTAAGAATGCCAACATATCATAGGGATACATTCTTTTCCCCTCCATTCCATGAACATCCAATTTCTCCCTCCCCATCATTCATATCAAAGTGGGAATCCTACTAGTTTGATCTCAAATAACCCTATTACAGTAGGTTATCAACATTTTCCTAGTGCTTGCATCCCACCTACCCTTGCTTATCCTTATTGGAAACCTACACATACTTATCATCAGCCCCAAGAGGCCTATTTTGTCTTTGATCAACATTCTTATACTCCTAGTCAACCCCAAAATATGAGAAAATTAGAAAACATTAGCATCAAAGATATAATGTTAAATTTTCAAGAACAATTAAGGGATGTTGACAAGGAGAAATAATGCAATATATGGAAATATCAAGTTTCCTATCAATCTCATCTTCATCAGCAACAAATGGAAACATAGAGAATGAAACTTGAGGAGTATCTTGCAAGGAAGATTGTTGCCAAGGAAGGAAAAATCAAGTAGTTGGCAACCAGGGAGAAACAAATCATACAAGAAACTAAGGCAACTTCACAGGTTCCTCTTTTCATCATCCCAAATTTTAGAGGTTCTCAGCCCTCTCAAAGGCCCATTCTTTCTCAAGAGATTCAATGAACTCTTCATCTTCCTTTGCAAAATCCTACACCTGATTAGTTTTCGTGTCCTAACACAATCTCACTCTTCAAGGGTGGACCTATCAGCTAGTGATTTGATTGATTTGATGATAAAATGAGGGAGATGTTTCCTACTATTTGTGAGCCCTCACATGTCATGGAGAATGAAAAATTAGACCTTTTTCAAGAAAAAGATAAGAAAAAATAGTTGTGACAACAAGAGGGTGAACAAAATGAGTTTGAATAGCAAGTAGAAAATAATATAAACAAGGAATTATTACCCTCATTCAATGGAATATCATGTTTTGTTGATAACTATGAAAGACAACATCCACACCTACATTAAAAAAAAAACTTGGAGCATCAATAATTCAACTCAATGAGTTGGAATGATGGTGACTTCAACAATATGCAGCAATAGGCTTTCTAATTCAGTGAAGAGGCTAATGAGGATTCATGTTCAGATGAAATTTTTAGCTCCTTACATGAAGATGACTGTGTATGGAGCATATTTTTTTTAGATGGATCAACTCATGTAGCTGATTATTTAGAGCATACACTGGATTTCATGCATATTTCTGAACATGAGGAAGAAACCACAAAAAAAGATGTTTATGTTGCCCAATTTTCACCTACGGGCTAGGTCAGTTGGGAAAATTATGTTTCAAAAGTTCTAAAGGGCCAGGTGGATCATTTGCATCAAGGGTTAAATCATGCATCTGGTGCTAGGTCATGAAGAACACAGTTGGAAGGCATGCCTAGATCAAGCTCGGCATGAAAACCCTCTAAAAGGAGAGTCACCAAGATCACTCAGATGTCTCGCCGACTAAGGGGCTCTCGCTGAGTGAAGGAAGCTTCACCAAGAGATCCGTCTTCGGTCAAGGGTCTTACCGATCGGGTCGAGTCTCGACGAAGAAGGTTATCTCGGCCAAAGGATGCAAGTATCGGCGAGGGGTCTTGCCGAGATGGTGATGTCTCCCCGACCGAAGAAAAAAGTAAACTCATCGCCCAAAGGTGGGAGCTTCGCCACAAGGTTTCGCCGAAAGCAGAGGGTCACCCCGACGAGATCCTAGTTCGCCAAAAGGAGGGTTGTGCATTTCAAGTTCATGATTAAGTTATTTTTGTGAATTTCTTTCATTCCTTCATAACTTTATCTTGTGTTTCATGCATTCCTTTGCAAAAGTATCATTATACAAATCACAAATTGTGTTCACTTAGTCACACAGGGATTCTAGTCTGTGAAAATATTTCTTTCCTCTCCGGAAAAAGTGTGTGAATTGGAACCTGTTTGTGAAACGTTGGTGCAAGGCTTGCAGGATTTGATGTGTAAACTTTTGTCCATCATCAGTATTCAAGTGTAAATTGAGTATCTCATTGTTCCTGTCATTTCGGTGCATCACCATAGCTTAGTTTTATTCTGATGTATTCTTTCTCCCTTTCCCTTCAAAGAATCAGTAGTTTAGGTGACACCAAAGGAAGATGGCCTTCTCCATAGGTTGACCTCTGTCTACAAGTGGCCCACAGCTTTAGAGGTCTTCCCATGTTACACTGAGGTGTTGAACATCAGGTTCAACAAGGGTGCAACTTCAGATTGACAACAGTTTTGGCACGCTTGGTGGGACAGTGGACTGCTTCTCAATTCATGTTTATGCATTTTATTGCTGCTGTTTGGTGTGTGCAACAGTAGTTTCAGCCTTTTGGAGGAAAATTTTCAACACACTTGGTGACTCCAGAGAGATCAAATGGTTTCAAGCAAACAAAGTGTTATTATGAAAAATTAGATCTGGTTTCTTGCCTTACCAGAAACTCTAGTGAATTTCCAGTCTCTTGAATGAGCAAATATGTCTGCATTTTGTAGAAATATTTCATGTTGCCCACCATTTCATGAAAACCATGCATGGGTACCCCCTTACCAACCATCCCACATAGAGCAACTTGCTGGTCTCATACCAAATGTCCCTATAATAGCATACTACCAGCAGCCTCATCATGTTTTCCACCCTCCCATCCTTGCTCAGTCTCCATATCAGCCAACCTATGATCAAAATCAACCCCATGAAGAGGTCTTTGATGCCAACCAACATGATTATCTGCATAATCAGCCTCAAGCGCACCCCTACCATAATGTATTGGATCTAATTCAAAATCTTGACCATGTGTTGTGGGCCTTAAGCCAAAAAATTGAACATATGAAGATTAGTGATACTAGTAAGGTGTTCTCACATATGTATCAGATGTTGGTTGACATCAGGAAGCAAAACAAGGTCATCTTACAGCAACAAGAGTTGGCTGATCAATCCTTTATTTGTGATCAAGAGCAGGTGACAAAAGGAAGGCAGTTTGAGGAAAGCATGGAAAGAGATATAGCTGCTAAAGAGGAGTAGATCAAGTCTATGTCTGCTCAGGTGCAAAGTAGTCAAGCTTATTTTGATTATCAATGCCAATTAAGGTATGAAACTTCCAGTCCTAGCCTCAGCCCAGCTCTTCCTTTAACATTGAACAATCCTGTCAATAAAGGAGTTTCCAAGTCCAATTTTCCAAGCTTCAAGCAAGCTGAACCTTTTCAGCCTATTAAATTTGAGTCCCCAAGTTCTAGAAATCTTGTTTTAACTCAGGAACCTATCCTTAAGCAGGCTCAACCAACCCCTTATGTTCTAGAGCAACCTAAAGAAGTGATGCTTGTAGAGGAAGAAACACATCTTTAGCTTTCATTATGTTTGAACAAGAGCTTGGGAATGACAAATCAAATGTGATAATGGAGGCAAATGAGGTTGTAGATGAAGAGCAGACTTTTGGTCCGCACAACACAATCAACATGATGGAGAATGGAAGTGTGAACTTGCTACATTTAGCCATGGAGGAATACAGACTACAACTACAAAAGGCTGAATAGGAGAAGAATTCTCAAAATGTTTCTGGAAATGTTTTAGCTGATGATCCTCCCACTGTTCTACAAAATGGTGAAAATTTTTTGACAAAACAAGGTGAAATGATGGAAAAGGCTGACCAAGAAGAGCAATGTACAGTTTGGAATGAAGAAGGTATGTTTTATCCCACTCTAAATGCTATCTTAGAGCAGCAAGAAGACATCAAGCAGCTGCAGGTTCAAGAGTCAAGACAACAGCATGAGGAGGCTAAAAGATGTGATGTAGGTCATAAGTCCATAGCTTCATTTGTTGAGCTTCCATGTTTCATTGAGTGTGATGAGGAAAGCATAAATCTGGTCATAAGTCAGCAACATGAGGTTGAAGAGGAGCAGTGTACAACTGGATTTGATACTTTTGAGCATGTTATGCTTGAGAAAGTTGATGCTGAGCTATATGAAGAAGTGTACACTGATATAATTGAGCAGTTTTGTTCAACATTGGATGGCAAAGAATCAGAAAAGGCTGATAGCCATGATGATCTGGAGCAACAGCTTGAACAAATGTTGAAACAACAGAAGGAGCCTAATGAGCCTGATTTGCAAAGTCATAACTGGTTGGAGGAGCTTCCATTCCATTGTACAGAGGAATTTGAGACTTTATCACCACTTGAATTGTTGTCTCCTTGCATTGACAAAGACAAGCCTGAATCAGAATGTAACTCTTCCAGTGATGATGAGAACTGTAAGTAGCTTCCATTCTGGTGCATAAAAGAGCCTGAGGTTGATGCGTT
The DNA here is from genome assembly GCA_007258455.2 of Sequoia sempervirens. Lineage (NCBI taxonomy): Eukaryota > Viridiplantae > Streptophyta > Pinopsida > Cupressales > Cupressaceae > Sequoia > Sequoia sempervirens. Next base: position 48,437 of record VDFB02130753.1, read on the forward strand.
GATTGAAGATGTGATGGAGGAAGTTATCTCTTTGTTCTCCGTTGAAGAAATGGGTGTTCAGGTGGGAAAGCATGAACATATTGAGGAGGCTACTACTCTTCCATCAATTCAGCCACAGGGGCTATACCTTTCTAGCCAGCAAGGTGATAAAATGGCAGTTCATGAGCAAGAGATCAAAGGAAGCTCAATCTTTTCCCTTACCAAAGGTTGTCCAATCAGATACCTAGCTCGGATGGAATCCAATACAACACCAAGGAGGAATCTTGCACCCAAGCATGAGGGTACTACTCAGGAGGAGCGCACTCAAGTCACCTTTCCACCTCAGAACGGGAATGTTTACATTCCATATGAAAAGGTTAGTAAGCCTATTTATGTTCTGCCAAAGATCTTGCAACCATCTATTGAATTGTCATGCATGCTTCATTTCTCTTTAGTTGTTCTCCAGCGTGGCAAACATTGTAATTTTTTTAGAAAGGGCAGTTATTTTACCCAACCTGTCAATGGGTTTGTTTGATCAATTTCTCACTGGTTAGTATAGGGTAGGTTTAGTTGTTATTTCTTTCCCTAAGTGTTGTTCCAGCACAAATAAATAGTTTTATTTCAGTTTTTTTCCTGTTTTCAATAAGTTTATGAGTGCTCTATGAATCTCAAGCAAGTTACAGCCATGTACAAAGCTGCTCCAAGTCTGTTCCTCAGTTTTCCTAATGACTCCATGCCCAATGGATAGGCCTAGGCTACTAGTTTCTATGTTTAGCAGGCAAACATCCAGCTGAGGTCGCCAAAAATGTTTCCCAATTTTCACCTATGGGCTAGGTCAGTTGGGAAAATTATGTTTCAGAAGTTCTAAAGGGCTAGGTGGATCATTTGCATCAAGGGTTAAATCATACATCTGGTGCTAGGTCATGAAGAACACAGTTGGAAGGCCTGCCTAGATCAAGCTCGGCATGAAAACCCTTTAAAAGGAGAGTCGCCAAGATCACTCAGATGTCTCGCCGACTAAGGGGCTCTCGCTAAGTGAAGGGAGCTTCGCCAAGAGATCCATCTTCGGTCAAGGGTCTTACCGATCGGGTCGAGTCTCGGTGAAGAAGGTTGTCTCGGCCAAAGGATGCAAGTATCGGCGAGGGGTCTTGCCGAGATGGTGATGTCTCCTCGACCGAAGAAAAAAGTAAACTCATCGCCCAAAGGTGGGAGCTTCGCCACAAGGTTTCACCTAAAGTAGAGGGTCACCCCGACGGGATCCCAGTTTTCCAAAAGGAGGGTCAGGTCGCCAAGATGTCTTGGCGACTGGCCGAAGCCTCACCGAGAGAAAGTAATATCAGCACAGTGTTTCGCCGAAGACCTAAAGTCTCATCGAAGAGATGTTTGAGCTTCACCATAGGTCCTACTGAATGCGGGGAGGTCTCCCCGACATTTTACATCGGTGTAGCTCTCTGTCGTCACAGTAATCTCTTGTCGATGCGGTGCAGTCTCAGCGACAAGAGGAGATGTCGATATGACAAATCAGCCTTGCTATGAAGTCTTCCCGACTTGATAATGTCTCGGCAAAAAGAATGCGGAGCTTGGTAAAGTGGAGTGTGTTCGTGGTGACACTAATTGACTCTTGCTAATGAAGAAAAGCTCGTGGAGGTGTCGAGGAAAACTCGGAGAATGATGAGGAGGTCGGTGAGATGTCTCACCGACCTAGCAAGCTCTGGCCGAAGTTGATTTGAAGCTCTCCAAGCGGTTAGGATTTTTGACATGGTGTCTCGGTGATAAAAGGGAGTCTCCCTGACTGAAATGAGCTTTCACCAAAGCATGGATGCCTTCGGCATGTGGTCTCGCCGACCGCATGTGGTCTTGGCGAAAAAGAGTATCATCGCCAAGAGTTAAAGCCTTCGCCATGAAGTCCCGGCGACCAAACGATGTCTCGCCAAAGGTCGGGGGTCCCGCCAAGGAAAATCATATCGATGTGAGGTCTGGCCGACAGAGTGGAGTCTTGGTGAAAGGAAAGATGTCTTCGGCATATCGGTGGGGGCTTCGGTAGGAGGTCTTACCGAAGACCAAAGGTCTCGCCGACAATCGTTCACAAGGCCGTCGGTGGGGAGGAAAAACATATTGCCTTTGGCATAACGTCTTGCCGAAGGATGAGGGTCTAGCCAACAGAAGATGATGGTCGGCGAAGGATGGAGGAGTCGCCGTGACATCTCGGTGAACGGATGGGGTCTTCCCGATAGCGATTTTCTTGGCGACCACAGAGGCGATATCGGTATGACTTTTTGGGCTCGCTAAGAGCTCTCATCGACAGTTTCAGGCTATGCCGATAACCACAGGAATATTTAATCACATCAGGGAGACACGATTAGTGTCTCACCGACATGCAATTCTACAAGAGGAGCTTTTCACCGCCCGAAGAATCTGCGTGGAGTATACCCGACCAATCAGAGTGATTTGAAAGTGAGTCGTGGCAGTCTGACCAGGATGAAGAACATCAACGGAATGAAAAGTGACGTGTATCTGTTCTAAGCTCAGGAGCATTCAAAGCGCTCGACCAGGGGGAATTCAAAGATCGACACGAGGAGTAAAAGTGAATGCGGTGGTTGCAGAAAGATCAAGAAGGTTTCCCCTGAAGGAAATCTTTCACACCGACATGGACAACAGGGATTCAACTGAATACAACATTAACTATATAAAAAGATCTAAAGGCAGATCTTTCGGAGACTGATATTTTTGTAAGCCCAGAGCGGCCGACACACTTTTGTATATAAGGCATTTTTGCCTCTTTACAAAGGGGTTCTCCTGGATGCTTTTCTAAAGTCTGTGACTTCTACAGTCCTCTCTCGGATTAGCAGAATTATGTAACTCGTTTTGGAGCATGTTATATAAAGATTACCTTGATCACTGTTGATATTCAGATTTCCATCTTGTTCTTGCAAAGTGTTGTGCATTTCAGGTTCATGATTAAGTTATTTTTGTGAATTTCTTCCATTCCTTCATAACTTTATCTTGTGTTTCATGCATTCCTTTGAAAAAGTATCATTATACAAATCAAAAATTGTGTTCACTTAGTCACACATGGATTCTAGTCTGTGAAAATATTTCTTTCCTCTCCGGAAAGTGTGTGAATCGAACATGTTTGTGAAACGTTAGTGCAAGGCTTGCAGGATTTGATGTGTAATCTTTTTTCCATCGTCAATATTCAAGTGTAAATTGAGTATCTCATTGTTCCTGTCATTTTGGTGCATCACCATAGTTTAGTTTTATTCTGATGTATTCTTTCTCCCTTTCCCTTCAAAGAATCAGTAGTTTAGGTGACACCAAAGGAAGTCGGCCTTCTCTAGAGGTTGACCTCTGTCTACAAGTGACCCACAGCTTTAGAGGTCTTCCCATTTTACACTGAGGTGTTGAACATTAGGTTCAACAAGGGTGCAACTTCAGATTGATAACAATTTCTACAATAGTAGATGTGGAGAATGGATTGTGCTATAGGTCTAAATTTGTTGCAGCCAACTGCCATCAAGGAAGGAATTAAAATAGAGAGACAACTTGAAGATTTAGTTCTTCATCCAAAGTGTCTCATAGACCCAAAGATCAAATGTGCATTAGTACATGTAATTATGGGGTATGTTGGTTATCCACTATCCCTAAATCCAATAAAATTGAATATGAGGTCTTCATTCAGGATGAAGATGTGACCTTTTGTATTGGGGATAATGCACCTGAGCTTCAATGTTTCACTTGGGACTAATAGACTTATTTTAGTGATGTTGAGTAGTAACTTGTGTCAAGAGGTGGTTCCCTTGTTGCTCAACTTGACAGTATGTCTAAGCTTCAAAGTTTTTCATTTGGTGTGCATGAGGAAGAGCTTCCCTATATAGGTCAATAGGTAGATATGGCATAATTTTCATCACCATGTGAGTTGGATACATTCTCTTTTACCTTTAGCACATGTTATGAATAGGTCAAATATTATAATAGAATTATGCTTGTGGATGAGAAAGGTGTATATTCCTCTACAAATGGTGTCTATTTTGTTTTTGATGTACTTCCCAAAAAAATATCACTATTGTTGTATGTATGCCTAATGCATCATTACATGAGTCAAGAACTTATGTTTTGTGGCTAGAATGTAGTGGAAAATTTTATGGCGACATGAATCTTCACTACATGGGCATTAATTATGCCTTGATGCATGTAGACAAAAAAAATCAGTGCATGTAGTTGGGTAATGAGTGTAGTTATGGTTTTAGGGAGATCAACTCCTTTAAAAGACTTATCTTTGACACAAGAAAGATATGGCAACTGACTTCCTTGTTTGTAAATATTTATACATAGTATAGTATTCTCGTTTTCTAGGAAGTGCTTTGGACACCCTCCATTATCCCTATGAGGATGAATTATTTAGGTTGTTTTTCTTTCTCCAAGTGATTTTTCCCATGTCCAATTTTTTTTGTCAAGGTTGACCTATCTTATTTTTTGTTAGCCCTATGAATCCTATGTTGAATGGATTCTTAAGCCCACTGGTTCTCCATGTTTAGCATGAAAACATCCTACAAAATTCATCATGATCTTTATCACTTTGTGCCCCCTTTATTTTCTCACTAGTGATAATCAACTTGAGATATTTAGTGTGGGTCATGATGTCAATATTTGCCTCTGGGTTGTGGGTTTTATTCCCTTTCTTCAATCAATTTCCCTTTCCTTCCACAAAGTAGTAGGTGACTTAGGAAAAGTTAAAAAGGATGAAGGAAAAGGAAATGGTTTTGATTCTTAGTGCCTATCTACCACCCAACAAATAAATGCACCTAAGGATAAAGTTTAACAGTTGGAGGTTCCATGTGAGTAAGGAACCATTGGTTCCTAGTTCTCATGCAACCTTTATAAAGTAAAATGAGCCTAAGTGGAGGGAAAACATCAACGAGCAACTAAGGAAAATAAGAGCAAGCAACAAAGCAAGGAGTGTTGATGATTTTAGAGGTTCTTGGAACCACTGAAACCTCCAACGGGTTCCTAATCCCCTCATAAGCCCCAATGATAGAGGAAAAGAAGGCTAATGCATGGTAGAGGAGGTGAGAAAAGATTGAAGTCAAGGCCAACTATTGTAAGGTGTTTGAGAATAAACTTGTGTCGTTTTCTACACGTACCTTCTTCTATAGAGCCATGAATGTTGTGTGACCGTCCCAATTGATCAATCTTGGGCCATGAAGATATGAGGATAATTTTAAATGTATTTCCATGAATTTTAGTGCCATGAATGCAACACCCGTGTATCCTTTATGATCTACAACTTCCTTTTGTTGTTAGACAACCATATCTAGGCCATGTTTTTAGCATTTTTTCCATAGGATTTTTGACACTTTTTACTCTTTCTAATCAATACAGGTATGGTGAATGCTTTGGAAATATTCCCCATTGCCTTCAAATCAAATTTATTTTGTAGATATTTCAAGGTTTTGCAAGATGGCGACTAGGGTTATGTCCTTGCCACATCCTCTCTCTCTTTCACCTGTTGAGCATAAAATGCAGCTTGTTGCTCATTATAAAGGGTTCTTCCCTTAGTTTTTATAGAAAATACTTGTATTTTTCACACTTCTATAACTATGAATTAGCCTTGTGCCTTTGCATCAAATAATAAATTATCATTTTTTCACCTCTTCACTCTCTTGCATACAAAGTAATGTTTTATTACCTTTATGTGTGAGTGTATTTTATCATCTTCTATGTATGTATGTTTTGTTGTTTTAATTTCCAAAGCTAAATATGAGTATCTCTTCCCTCTTAGTGCCCTGTGAAACTTCAACCTCCATGTATACCTCCATGTTTTAATTTCCAGCACTGAAGGTCGTGAAGAGTGGAATGGTAACGAAGCTCACTGGAGTAAAGTTTGATAAATGTTCCCTAACAATGAATGATATTGATGGCCCAACAATGAATGATATTGATGGCCCGACAATGAAGTATGCTTCAATGGTGATAGGCTACAATATATTCTATACAAATAGAGAGAATTCAATTTTTGCCACTGCAATCCACACAACACACTAGATGGTGAAGGAAGGACTAGACATGGATCTGCGTGAGCTCTTGAGACAACAATTGACGGAGAATCTGTAGAAGACAAAAAAATCAAGGTACCCCTTCCGATATGGTACCCTAATTATCTACTTGTTGTTTACTTTCTTACGGAGGTGCCTGGAACAAAGAATATCGTATGGTTAGATAATATTCCAGTTGTTTTTCAAATAAGATATCATTTGAGAAGGTTAGGAAACCTAGAATCCTAGAACTCTATGTTGTGGGTATTATTCAAATCATTCTAATCCCAAATGCAAAAAAGAGAAAGGATACCAAAAAAATTTGTTGAGAAATACAAGAGTGATATAATATTCATGTTTACTAGAAACTGTTGGTTTATGGAAGTAGTCGAACCTAGAACTATTTGGATTCTAGAACTTGGATATGAAGTGACAGAAGCAAAAATTACCAATCTTGCAGAGGTTGTGTTGAGTAAGCCTATAGGTCCATCTATGGATAGGTTTGGAACTTATACAAAGAAATCCACCAAGGTAAACCTGGAAAATAAGGACATTGAGAAGAAAGTTGAGAAGATGAAATCAAATTTGGAAGAGATGGTGAACACACCCAAGGGTTCTATAGAGAAATCTATAGCCACATTTGTTGCTTTGCAGGGTACTCCAAGTACAAGAAGGTCAGTCAAGACCTCTACCCCCTCTCCTACTTCTCCTAGATCCTCCAAAACAAAGCCTTGAGGGAGTTCCAAGAAGAAAGAAACATCTATGAAGAAGAGGAGAAACCACAATTTTGGTCCAAAAGAAGAAATCTCAAGTCTCTCAGGAAGAGACCAGTGCAAAAAGGACAAAGGTTTATGTGGTAGAGGAAGTGGAAAAATAAAACAAGTCTTCTTTTTCAAAGAAGAGAAAAGAGTTCTTAGTCAGGAGAAAAAGAAAAATCACCTAAGGGTAAGGGAAAGAAGAAAAAGAAGACCCCTCTGGCTAGAGTGTATAGTCCCATGAAGTTAGATGCTTTGTTCAATGGTATTGCAAAATTTGGTATCTTGGAAGAGACAACAAAAATGTATCTGGAAGTAAATGATGAAGACAAGGAAACAATTGAAGAGGCTATAGTCAAGTATATGGTAACATTTGATACTGGCCTAGATAAGATAGAATATCAATTGCTTGATGATCTGAAGAATGTCTTGACTGTAAGAAGACAAGACGCAATAAAGAGGATCCAAAGATAAAGGCATTTTCCTTGGAGAAGAATTGTCCCTTGTTGTTTCAAGAAGATAGACACAAGTTTTCTAAGTTGTATAACAAGAAATTTAAGACAAAAAAAAAGAGTTAACACTCTTATGAGTAGAGACAAGGAAGACATTGAAAGGCTAAGGAAAGAGACATTGCAAAATGTCGAAGAACTTGCTAAAAAATTGGGAGTCCCTTTGGGTAGTGAAGATCAAATGCAACATGATACATCTATCCCAAAAATCAATGAACATGTCAATGAACAACATGAGCATGTTCCCATGAATGAGAATGTACAAGAAGATGTGGTGACAAATAATAACCCTCTGGTTGTAGAGAATATTGATGAAGAGAAGGAAGGTGATAAGAAAGATGCCCTGAAAAAGGATGAAGCTCAAGTTAAACAGAATTTTCCCCTTTTCGATATGGAGACATATGCTTAGTAGAGTAAAGAAGATAAACAAGAAGACTCGGAGAAGACTAAGGCACAAGAAGAACAAAACATGCCTCCTTTGAATCGTGAGAAGCCTATAGAAGTGGGGAATAATGCTCTAGAAATGGTGAGAAGGATAAGAAGGAAGAAGGTCCTAAAATTATTGGTGAATCCTTAGGAGCTTCTGGCGATTCATTGAAAGATTTTTTGGATATGCAATTATAGTTTCAACCGATGGTGCTTGCAAAACTGTTACAGATTCCCATGCAACAAGGTCAGGTAGACATGGATAAAATTTCCCCTTTGCATAAGTTACAACCTGGTGATGCTTTCCATGCCTCGAAGTAGTAAAAGTGTTATAGGATAACATTCCTAAAGCAACTATTGATGATTCCTTTTCTGGTGTAAATTTTTTTAAATTATTATTAGATTCCTTCAAGGAATATTCTACTAGATTGGAAGAAAATATTGAGAAGGAAACGACAAAGAAATTCAATGATAAGAGGTTAGCAAAAGTTTTTGATAAATGTAGTACTGCACATGGTAAGTTGTTAGGAAACTTAGAAGATGTCAAGAAGTGTTTGGAAGAAGCCAAATAGTTATTTAAGTTCTATTTGAAGTGGTCAGTTACTACAAGGAGCATCAAAGATCAAATGGACTCAATTGAGTCACAAATTGCTCAAGCCTCAAGTGCATATGATCCAGTCAATGATGCATATGGAACTACAAGAGCTATCATTGAAAATTTGCATGATCAATTCTTTCTATTGCAAGAGAAAAAAGAGAAAATAATAGTGCAGTATGGTTAGCTCAAAGATATGGTAAGTGCACAACTTACCCCTTTAAATGGAGTTTTAACTAATGTTGAGAAGGTGGTGCAAGTGAATCTAGTGTCTAGTTCTCCAAAAGAAGGAGAAGACCTCCATATTCAGTTTGAAAATCAGTGCCATATGCTTTCCTTTGCTAAGAAGGACTAGGAGGTTGCAAAGAAAGACTGGGAGGCACACCTTGCTAAAGTGAAGGAGTCATACAAGGGTTTAGTTGTAAATTTTTTCTTTGTATATGCATTTTTCTGATTTCAAAACATATGTGCGGAAGTAGTTGATGGTGTTGCAGTACAAGTTTTGTCATTTTTGGTGGATAACATGGTTAAGGGGAGCCACTTTGATCAAAATATTTCACTAAGGGGGAGATTGTTGGAGAAGTGTGTTGATTATAGAAGAAAAGTATCTTTTTGGTACCCTTTTCCCTTGATGTCAAAGGGGGGGAATGTTTGGGAGTAGTTTTGGAAGAGTATGTTGCCATCAATGACAAAGGGGGAGATTGTTGGAAACATGAGCATGTCAGTGTATGGTGTTTCCATTGATGGAAACCCATTGTAGAAATGCAAAATTTGTGGTCCAATTGGCTAAGTCCTAGTGTGCATGTTCAATGTTCAAAGGAATAGTTTTGTGGTCCGCATTGCTCCGCTATGCATAATCTTGTCATGCAATTTTGAGGTGTTCATGGTATGTGTTGGAAGTGTCTAAATAAAAAAAATTTGGTCTTGATGTCTTTCGCAATAGAAGATATTGTTGATAATGTATTAGTCTTAGTAATGGTAGTGTTGCAGGTGCAAAGTGCATATTGGAATTCTTTGCATTCCACCGCAGATGAATATTATGTTGTGTGGTTTTGAGGAGGTGTTGGAAGTTGTCAGAAGTGTGTATACTCCAAGTGGAAAGTGATTTAGTGGTCCATCTATTGTTTTTATAATTGTGAAACAAGCACAAAACCATGAGCCATAGGATCAAACAACAAACAAATACACCTTCCATGCAAGAGATCTGCAAACAATATATGTAATATTCCTCAACAAGAAAAAGCTACAGAAGTAGGAGACTCTCAAAAAGATATGAAAGCTCAAGATGATAATTAAAATGAGGGTTGAGTGCTTATAAGAGAAAAACCCTAAATGAGAAAGGGATTTGATCATGACAAGTGTCAACATCACATCAGATGAGACATAATGATCTAGTATTAGCTCAACTTATAAAAGCATAAAATCACTCCTAAGTTTAGCTTAAGTGCATGAGAATAAATTATACTAATAACCAATTAAAGAGTAATTAATAATTAGCTAATGCATGATAACTCTAATACCCCCCCTTAAGATGAACTTAGGGAGTAGCTAAAAACCCTAAAAAGAATGCATGATGGGTCCTAAAAAACAAGGCCTGGAAGGTACCTATGTACAAACAAAAGATCTCTAATGTGGAGAAACAGAGAAAACCTCATGGGGAAATCTCCACTCCAAAAAGAGACGAATGCCAAGTGAAGGACTAAATAAGCCTCCAAACAAGGCAATGTCCTGAAAAATAGGAACATGTAGAACATCACAGAAGCACGAAGTTGTAGACTGTTGTCATAGATGACTGATATGGTGTTGAAATGAAGAACCTCCTCTAAAACAAATGATGATCAGGATCAAGATAGCAAGAATCTACATGAGTTCCCCAATGGAACTACTTGAATCAGATGGCAAACAAAGGAAAAAAAATTGGTAATCAAAGATACAAATATCAAGATCAAGAAAGACTATAAGTTGTATGAGTGCCCCCAACAACACTACTCAAATCGGATGGAAAACAAAGGAAAACATTTGGAAATTGAAGATACAGGTGATACATGAATCTACACAAGTGACCCCAACGATACTACTCAACATGCAATATGCAAGTCATAAATACATATACCAATAGTCTGAAGAACACTAATCACAAGAGAGACAATAATCTACATGAGTATCCCCAACGACACTACTCGAATCAGATGGAAAACAAAGGAAAACATCTAGAACTCGAAGATACAAATGACACATGAATCTGTATGAGTGAACAAAAATGACATGAAATATGCTAACCAATTTTTTTTAAAGAATTATACAACATAAACCAGCACTAGCCAACTTGATTAGCGTTAGCTCCAAATTGAAATCCAAATTGAAAATATCTCAACGCCAAGAATGCACACTCAATCCCACGGAAGGAGAGGTGTTGTCATATGGCGGAGTAATTACAAAACAACAACTTGAATTGAAGCAAACTCAACGTCAAGAATGTGTACTCAAGATCCTACTGAGGGCGAGGTGCTAACATATGATGGAGTGATTAATTAAAAACTGGAAACTAATAGGCAGATAACCATCCATGAAGCTACAACAAACTAATTCATCCGCTACAGCGGGCATCCACTTGAGAGTGGGAATTCACCACTTTGAAAGTGGGTACAAAGAGAGATACAATTAATTATCCACACTGGCGGTAGACCATCCAGGGGTACTTAATGTGAGAAGAAAGAAGAATTAATTATAGCGATTAGAACTGGAACAGTACTACTGTTTACAGTCTTACAAATAAGGAAATAAGCTGCAAATTACATATGAATTACAATAGTCTTCAAGCACATGAGTAATAGATGATCTCATACAAATAATTATTTCTCAAACTGCTGCTAATTAATCAAAAATTAGAACTTCTAAAGTCTGATACAAAAATCAGTAAACTGAAAATGTCAACCAGCAACTATGAAAATCAATAAAGTATTCATAACTCACTCAATTCACCTCTGAATCGAATGATGTCTTTTGCAGAGGTCTTCTAGGAGGTAGGCGCCCAAAAATAAACACCAAGCAACAGCAAACTTCAACTTATAACATCTTGCACAAATCCCAATGCTCTTAGAAAAGTACGGCCCTCCTTGAAGGGGAAATTTTCATTTAAAAATCAGACTCTTCGAAATAAATTCCCAATTTAAGCATGAAGGGTCGCCCAAGGTCAACAAATGGAATGATGAAGTACCCAGAACCAAATTCAAACTGGAAAATAAGCTATGAATCAAAATCACCTTCAGCTGTAGATGAACCAGCAAACTAAAATTGCCAAAAACTCTAGAATTCTTCAATCAAATGAGCTCAATCTGCTAGTCTGATGTTGAGAAGCAGCAATGTAGCCAACTAGGTGTTATCTTGCAAACACGAAATTGGACAAAAGGCTAGGAGGTAGACATCCTCGAAGCAAAATATCAATTGTCATTCTGACAACATAACTTTAGCATAATTTTCATGGATACCAAGGCTAAAGCAAAGCATTCATCTTATAGAAGAGTAGAAGGCTCTTCAATTCCTCAAGGAAGTACGCCAAGAGTCACATGAGACTCTTCAATTTTCCAAAATAAAAATAAACCTTCAAATGGCGTCCCTTTGCAAGAATATAATTTTCACTTTATTTAAAACAATTCCTCAAAGTGTGGCATCCCTTTTTCCAAGGCATTTAAACTTTATAATTAATATTTAAAGCTTATGAAGGTGTCCCCCTTCATGACCACCTTTTAACACAACTTTTGAAGTTATTCTCCTAGGCCAAGGGGTCAACTGCAATTTAAAACATTAATGCCTTTATTTATGAAATTCACCAAATAAACTTCTAGAAGCCAAAACTTGAATTCAGATAATTGCTCCAACTGGAAAAGAGTTCCTGAAAGATGACAATCTTCATACTGCCAAAATTAGAATTTACTATAAATAGTAAATTCCCTGAAAAGCCATAGAACTTCAGAACATGGAAACCCTAATTTCCCCTCAAACGAGCCTACGGGCTTCTGGAATAGGCTAATGAATGACAGAACAGATCACTTATGAGAAGGGGACATTACACGACACTCCTCAACATGCATGAAAACTACAAGTCAAAAATATAGGTACCAATAGTCTCTAATCAAATGAAAATGGAAGGTCACCTCCAAAAATAAGAATGAAAGAATGTTCATATGGTAAATGCTTCATCTCATTGAAATGCATGGGTAACTAGCCACTGCATCTGCCTAGTACATATGAACAAGAACTAGATACGTAGATCACTCAAATGTGAAACCAAGGAAGCATTAGCACCAATAGTAGAAGTCCCTCCCATAATGTTGAAAAGGGAGAGTCAAGACAAGTACACTGAAATTGTGTGAAACCAAGAAGTGCATGTAGGAGAAACAACCTACAAATAAAAGGGTGTGCAAACTACGACACACACGCATAAGGCAAGAATCACTGGGATTCATTGTTGTTGTGGAAGGGACACTCACTTGAAAAATGTGTGATGGAAAAACTAAAGGAAAACATCAACCCCCTTGTGGCACTTTATATCATAGTGCGAATACAAAAGGCACAACAAGATGTGCAAAATCCCCAAAAATTATACACTAGAATGGCACTTTATCTCAGTGCATCTACAAAAGAGAATGTGCTTGAAAAGGATGTCTACAATGCCCCAAATAGGACAAAATATTGGAAATACATATAGAACAGCCAAAAACGAGTCATCTCACGCAAACGATAAGTTCCTAGGAGCTAAAACGTCCAAGTAATCCACTAGAGTGAGAAAACACAAAAAATTGAATAAAATATACCTAGAGAGCAATCTGGAAAATGTGCATGGATGGAATTGAAAAGCTCTGAAAGATAGTTTCAACATCACTAGAATTGTAAAAAATGAAGAAATTGGTCAAAATTTATGAGCTCGAGACTGAAAATAGTACCTCTAACTTCAACAAGCTATAGAATGCACTAGTAGCAAAAAAAGTGATTAGATCCACACCATTGGAAAGTTGGTGGAACCCGCTTTTCGACAATATCTTGTTTGTGAAAATTCGGCATTGTACGCCCAAGTTATGGCCAAAAGAAAAAAGACCCCTTTTAGGGCACAAAGGGGTCTTGAAGGGGCCATGTATCCAGTCCATACCACTGATGTTAGCATGACATCAAAGTTGACGTCAGGAACATATTCTAGGAATATTCCCTAGTTGTCGAGGAAAAACATCCAACTACCGAGAAAAAAGATTCCACTAGAATATGATGTCAAGATTCCCCCAGGAAACGTAAATCACTGGAAAAATTTGTTGTGTTGGGAGATAACATCACCACTGGTAAAAAAATTGTCATCGTGGGGAAATTTTGACTACTGGCCAAAAAAAGCAAGTTCGCCCCAGAATAAAATTGATGGTTGTCGGGTTTTATTGGGAGGTTGTTGAGTTTGGGATGGACGTCGGGCAACATTTTCAAAGCCGTTGTTGGCCGACTTTGAATTTCGTCGGCTAACTAAAAATTGCTTGCAACTATAATTTTTGGGCCCACAATGTACGCCTCATTAAATGAGGTTTTTTTGATAAAAACAAAAAATGCCCCCCAAAAATATCTTGAACCCTACGCATCCTTTTTCAAAGGTTTTTAATTTTTCTGGTGATTTTTTTTAAATCTTTCCGATTTTTTTTAAAAAAACTGAAAATTAAAAATCACATTTAAAAACAAAAATAAAAGTCATGCGTAGAAATCCGTACAGGGGTCGTACAGGCCCTTGTACAAAAAAAATTGCCTCAAAAGCTCCCGATGCTAAATATAGGCGAATTTATAGTCAAAATTCATGGAATCAACCTCTTGAATCCAACAACAAGGTCCTTTTCATGCCAAAATGCACCGAAAATGCAGCTACCCACTGAATCTGAAAAAAAAAGACAATTACTTCAAACCCTCACAGATCTAACCTAAGGAGTCAAAATCAGGCCAAATAAAAGCCAAATTTGACCCTTTCGACAACTCTAAATCCAATGGTGAGGTCCTTTTCACACCAAAATGCTCTGAAAATTCCCAACTCTAAAATTTGCAAAAAAAACAAAGGAGATTCAAATCTAAAGCATGTAACCTTTGTTGAAGAAAAAACCTCATAAATCGAGAAGGAGTTCACTGAATCAAAGCTCTGATACCATGTTAGAATTATGAAACAATGTAAGAATCCAGGTGATTCTCAACCCCGAAACCCTAAATGAAATGCTGATGTTTGAAGGGTTTTGAATGTTTTGTATTTTTCTTGTGTTTTTGAGGGTTTTTGGAAAATAACTAGAAAGCTGCGATTTTCTTAATAAATGCTTGAAAATTCATAAAAAATCATATGGCAATGAAAATACGTGGGAAATGTTCAGAACATAGAGGTGCACCACTTTATTAAATTTCCAGAGCTTTTACAATAATAAAATTTGAACAGTGAATAAAATATGATTTATTTGAAAGGAACCTGATGGCAGCTGCAACAGCATGAAAGATTGAAAGAATATAATATAACTGTCTCCTGATCCCAGATCTCCAACTCAGAATGAAAAGAATCCTCCAGAAGACCAAGGCGCACTAGAAGCCTCTGCCAGAAACTGAAGAAGAAGGCGTTTCCTCTGGAAAATGAAAAGTACGGCCCTGCAAGTACAGAACTGTACGGCCCAGCAGCAAGAAGGAATATGGTACGGCTTTATTGGAATGGGTGCCAGATCTCTGTAGAAAGACTCTGAAAGAATAACCTCAAATGCTTGATGAATAATTTATGCTAAACCCTGAATGAATAAATCAATGAGCTCAATCTGTAACCTCTGTGTGAAGTCACCAAGATGCAATCTTCAACTGGTATTGCACAGTCTCAGTATGCCAAATTCTGAAGAGGTATCATTCCCCAGAATCGATTCGTCTGCTGAAACCCTAGGTTTTGCAAACTCCAATGCTCAGAGCAAATACAAGACAAATTTGAATAACATATCATAATGGTTCGATTTGTCTTTCCTGTGAATATATACTCTCTTGCAAAAATTCGACCCAACTCACTTTTTAATAATCATTTAAATTAAATGATCAAATTCGCCCTTTTTGACTTAGGAGAAAAAAATAATAATTAAATGACGTCTCATTAATGAATAATAATTATTCATTATATCAAATATATCACTTTATTATAAAGTATTAAAATACTTTATAATATACCATTTAATTATTAATATTTAAATATATTAATAAAGTGACTTTAATATAAAGTCAAAATATTAAATATTTAATAATCATTAAATACTCCTTATTTCTCCTTCTGACCAACAAACTGAAGAACTGGGTCGATTCCGAGCTAACCAGCTGAACCAGGTGCCCTGCCCAAAATAGCAGACTTCCACGTCCGACTTTCTAAAAATAGAAAGTCTCTGAAAAACCACTCTGAAGGAT